>CAUYRH010080672.1:0-12033 GCA_963574655.1 Perodicticus potto | reverse complement strand
TATTTTAGGGGAGATGTAGGTGTAGAATTATTGCTTATGTCATTTCTTAAGCAGTTATGCTCTTAATGCTTAAAAGAAGGCTAGCATTGTTTGCACAAAAAGTTGGTGATTCCCTCCCCCAAATAGTAATGAAATTACTTGATGAGTAAACTTTTTATGTCATCTTATAAACGCTGAAAAAAAAACCTTTGTTTCTATTTATTAAAAAAAAATGCTTTTCTATATGTACCCTTGATAACAGATTTTGAAGAAATCATGTAAGATGATAAAGCATTTGAATGGTACAATAGATGTAAAAAAAATTCAGTTTAAAAGAACATATGTTTTTACATTAAATGTTTATTTGAAATCAAATGATTTTGTACATAAAGTTCAATAATATAAAAAAAAAGTTTGTGTGCAATTTTAAATGCACACAAACTTTATGGCCACCCTGTATAAAATGGTATTTTATTTGCCTCAGAAAATGACATTACTATAAGGCAAACTTTTACTCTTATCTTGAATATGTTAGTCATATTGTTCCAAAAGTTATCAATATTCAAATTTGCAATCATCTATATCATTGATTATGATTTAGTCTAAATATTGTTGCCATTCCAGTTACCGGGCTTGTTTTACTGCTTGGCTCTCTCCAAAATCTCTTCAACCAAATAACTCCAGAGTTTTTAGATTGGAGAGACTATTTCTAATCAATATATTCATCTGATTTTTTGCTTTCTCACCAAGCAATTCTGCCCGGTTTTCAGGGAGGCTTGAACATATTTTTGAATGTAATGGGATAGAAAGCTGCCAGCAGTGCTCTGCAAAATGGACTCAGAACACAACGCAACCATGGGGATGTGTAAGAGGCAAATCTCAGGGAGAGACTCACCAACATTTGCAGTATGTTTCCTTGGTAACAGGTTCACACTTTAGGGGATACAGCTGAAACCCACCTACAGCATTTTGAACATTTTAATCCTTTCACACTAGTGAATTTAATGGCATATATATCATGCAACTCTGAATTTTAGAATATATATATATATATGCAACTCTAAAATTAACAGACATTGCCCCAACAGGACTCCTGGGTAAATAATCAAAACATCAGTGGTTAATTCTGGGATCTTGGTAAACTGCATCAAAATTCAATAGTTGAAACAAAACATGAAAAGATAGATCATATCGAAAATATGTTTGTAAGTAATCCAGTGTGTAAGAGTGCTTTGTAGTCAGAGCCTGCCACCCTGTCGTAAATGGAGAGGCAGAGAGAGCCCAGCTGAATGTTGTGTGTGGGGATTTCAAGTTCTACATACATTCAACCATTTCATACAATTTCACATTATAAAACAAGTTAAAGAAAATGCAAAAGAATAACTGTATGTAAAGCAATAGAGATTTACTATGCAGCACAGGCGAGAATAATAGGGAGAACTTTCTCAGCAATGTTATGTAACAAACAACATAAGTCATCTTTCAGGAGAATTACTGGAGGACCCAGAGGCTAATTGTGTTCTGTCAATTCACCCCTGACTCAGAACTTACGGCACAGAAAATATGTATTTATACACATGTCCCTCTGATAATCACTGTGATTCACTGTGACGTCACTGCACATGACAACATGTCTGTCTACAATGATTGATGGCTCTGGAAAGATTTCAAGAACAATTATTACCTTCTAACTAATGTAACTGGTGATCAAGGTAACCAGTGGCATTATCACTTCATCACCCCATAATATTTACAGTCCCTTAGTGGCAGATAGTTGTGATGATACATATTAAATACTGGATAAATGCCTATCCTCGGGAAAAATAAAAATAATTAGGAGATACAAGATTATAGAAGGATTGTATCCACACAAACGTAATTGCTGGGGGAGCACAGAGGAAATTCTACTACAGTCTTTTTAAAAGGCAGCGTAGGTAAGCGGTTAAGAATGTGAAGGCTGGAGCCAAACTAAGTTAAAAAGCTTGTTGCACCATTAACTACTACTAATAGATGTTACTACTAGCACCACTGACTTCAGGCTAATTTTTAAGCCTGAAATTTGCCTTCATCTCCTCTCTTTTGCCTTCATCACCTTCTTGACAAAACTTAGATGCTTTTAGGATGATCAAGAAAATCTATCGAATCAATATTTGAGTAAGAACCCACAAAATAATGCATGTTAAAATGAAGAAAAACATCACGTTTTTATTAGTTAGACTGCAAAGAAAAAAAAAGGCATGCTTCAGTTAATTCAAGTGATAAAAGTTGATTACAAAGATACAGAGAAAATTATAAAAAATAATCTCGGCCTTTATGATGTAAACTCAAAGAAGGTAAGTCGTTAAAGTTATGCTGACATTTCACGAATTTTCTCCCTGCAAAAGTGGAGTTCTACATTCCCCCACTCACTGAGCCCCTCCTCCCATCTTTTGTCTAATATCTGCACTCAGAAATGCCATACGGACAAAATCTTGGTCACAAAGTTGAGAGAAAGAACGTGAAGGAGTGGGCCTGCCTGTGGGAAGTTGTAATCAGGTGTACTGGAGCATGTTGGGAGGAAGGATGGTACAACAGAAAAAGCACTAATTCAGGAATAATACACTTCTGGAATTAAGTTCCGTATTACTAAGCCTATCTGAGTCTCATTTCCCTCACTTGTGAAACTGTGAAAAGTATTGCTTACTGTTGTAGGGATTAGCTGTAAAGTAAATTGAGTTCCTGACACATAGTAGGCAAATAATCAATAGTATCTGTTATGACAGGAATCCTAGCATGTAAACGGTTCTTTGCTTACTTCCTCACCAAAACAACACACACTCAAACATAAGCATCCACATAAATATCATATATACTCTGCTTGGGCCATGTTATCAAAAATGGGAAAATGTATAAGTTTATGTTGGCCAAACAAATCTGAGTGTATTATATTTAGAAATTCAGAAATAGTTTTTATTTTTTGGAGGGGGGACAGAGTCTCTCTCTGTCACCCTGGGTAGAGTGCCATGGTATCATAGCTCAGAGCAACCTCAAACTCCTCAAGTGATCCTCTTGCCTCAGCCTCCCGAGTAGCTGGGACAACAGGCTCCTGCCACACCTGGCTGGTTTTTATTTTAAGTAGAGATAGGGTCTTGCGCTTGCTCCTGCTGGTCTCAAACTCTTGAGCTCAAGGGATCCTCCCGCCTCAGCCTTCCACAGTGCTAGTAGATAGTTTCTTTGGGGGATTTGGAGGTGAAATAGTTATCCTAAATACCCTGTAACCATGGGGAAGAAATCCTGGTGCCCTTGACAAGATGAACAGCTGTTTTGAGAAATAGCTGAGGAGAAGAAGCAGCCCAGAAACCAAACCGTATGATCACAGCAAACCCTTCCTCTGCCCGCCCCCCCCAAAATCCTTCAAGCCTGGTGTTCCTGGAAAACACCAGGAACTTTCACTCTGGGCCTGGCTTGCAGCCAATTAAGGGACTAACTCCTAGATTCACTGAGTGCAAAAATCAGTTCCTCTGCAGAAGGGGTGACTCCCTCTAGGAATCCCCCTCCCTCATTCTAACCCTACTGATAAAGGGTAACAAAAGCCTCTGGAAACTGTGTGAAAGCTGAGCTGACTCCTCTGCTTTTTCTCTTGCTTTGCTAAATAAAGCCTTCCCAATCCCTGGACTGGCCTTCCCTCTTGCTTAGGGACCCTTCCCCTGATTCCACCGTGTTCCCCTCAGTTATAATTGCTGAGAGTAATCAGATGGATCATAACAGTTATTCACAAAATCGATTCTTCCTACTTAAGAATATCTCATCCATGCAGAGAATGGGAGGACCTGGGATAAAGCCTAAACTTCCATTAACCACTTCTGTTTTGTTGGCACTTGCTTGATGCTAAGTTGCATGGTACAAAACAAAATATCTAGCAGGGAAAGCTAAGAAAGCTCCCCCCCAAAAGGCCTCATGGCATTTAGTCTTAGATACATTGCCTGAGTAATTCACAAAAGGAAGGAAGGAAGCCAGTAGCTTGTTCTGAACAGTTCTATCACACCATCATTTCACAAGAACTTGGCTTAACATTATGAAAAAGCAATGTGGAAAGCTGTAACTTGTTTTAGCAGGTAATAAGATTCATTTATGTTCTAAAGACACATTTTGCACTAATCATTTCCTAGAAATTGACTACATTTATTTTCTCATATGAAGTAATTTAAGAGATAAATCTTAAAAGACAACGGACTGGGAAAAAAATCTGTGAACTACATATCTGATAAGGGACTAATATTCAAAATGATAAAGAACTCTTACAACTCAATAGCAAAAAATCAACCCTATTAAAAGGGCAAAGGATGTGAACAGACATTTCTCCAAAGAAAACAAAAAAATGGTCAACAGGTGTATGAAAAGAAGCTCAACATTACTTACACAGTATGGCCATAAAGTTTATATGCAATTAAACTTTATGGTCACACTGGACAAGGTAAATGCAAAAAGCCACCACAAGGTACCAACACACACCTACAAGGGTGGATATTATCAAAAAGACAAGTGGTAAATTTTTAGGAGGATGTAGAATAAAAGAATCTTAATATATTGTTGGGGGAGAATGCACATTGGTACAACCATTATGGAAAATAGTATGGAGGTTCCTAAATAAATTAAAATTAGAACTGTTATACAACCCAGCAAGACTTCTTCCAGATATATACCCAGAGGAGATGAATTCAACACCTCATTGAGGTATCTACTCCCTTGTTCACTGCAGTGTTATTCACATTAGCCAAGATGTGAAAACAATCTAAATGTCTAAAATAGATGAACAGATAAAGAAAACATGGTAAACATACACAATGGAATGGTATTCAGCTTTTTAAAAGGAGGAGATTCTGCTATTTGTCTCAACATACTTTGAGACAAGAAAATAGAGGGAGATGCTGCAGTGAACTGCGATCGTGTCACTGCTCTCCAGGCAGAGTGACAGAGTGAGACTCTGCCTCTAAAAGAAAAAAGAAAATAAATGAAAGACAAAATGCCTGCCCTAACAATCCCAATATTCCATTAGCACTGCATTATAAATCAACTACAGTCCAAAATCCTATACCTCAATCATGTATTTGTTAAAGATAAAATGAACTCGTGGCGCAAGATGGTGGCCGAGTAACAGCTTCCTTGCAACTAGGCACAGTGAGTCTGGGGAAATAAGACTCCAGGCATCTCTGGCTGGTGGGATCTGCCCAGAAACATCCCTCTAGGGACACAGGGGAGTCAGTATGCAATTTTGGACCCCATGAGGAGGACAAAAGCCATGGAGAACTGGCAAGTGGATGCGTGTGTTCATTGGGTCTAATCCCGCCAGCAGCTGTAAGTACAGCAGCAGTGAGATTGCAAACTAGAAAGGCCTTACCTGATCCCAGTGACAAGTACTTTCCTGGGAAAGCTTCTGCTTAGCCAAGGTTAGCAGTTTAAAGTGCCTTTTAAGCAGGCTGAGGAGAGATTTAGGCTCTCTACCTTGCAGGGTTTGAGAAATCATTAGAGGCCTCCAGTCTCCATCTCGTACAGCCATATCAGCATTGTCATTAACATCTCATACCCCAAAAGATCACCTGTTGCCCAGACAATATCCAGCAAGATATATATACTGCTTTGCTTTTGTTTTTTGTTTTAATTTAGATTCTTCTTTTCTTTTTTTTCTTTCCTTTCTTTTTTAATTTTCCTAGTTTAAATATAATTTTCCATTGTTGCCTTTTCAACAATTAGAACTTCATTTTTGCTAGTGTTTCTACCCCAATTATTTGTTTTTTCTCCCAATTTATCCCATAAAGTTTTCTGTTTGGTTGCTTTGGTTTCATTTATAGCATTTTTGTTCCTCTCTACTTTTGTTCATACTGTGTCTGAATAGGCTAGCAAAGAGCTCCTGACCTCAAGGGAACCACACAACCCGGCACTCCCAGAGTTGGGGGGTGTTTTAAGATTGGGTCAAAGTACCCTACTATACACCTATATTGCTCCTGTCTCCCTCTTTCTGTGCCTCTCTTCTTTTTTGTCAATATTTCGTTATACCCACACCATCTCCCTTCTCTTTTTTCTTTTTTTCCTTCTTTTTTCCCTTCTTGCTTTTCAATCCTCTCATCCTTCTGGTCCTGTACCAAAAGGACTCATCAAATCACATCACTATAGATTTATAGTATAGCCTGAAATCTGGTATCATTATACCTCCTGATCTGTTTTTATTTCTGAGTAGTTGTTTGCTGTTCAAGGTTTTTTGAGATTCCATATAAAATAAAGCACTATTTTTTCAAGCTCTTTAAAGTATGATGATGATGCTTTAATAGGGATTGCATTAAATCTATAGATTGCTTTGGGTAGTATAGGCATTTTTTTTTTATTGTTGGGGATTCATTGAGGGTACAAGAAACCAGGTTACACTGCATTTGTTAGGTAAAGACCCTCTTACAATCGTGTCTTGCCTCCCAAAGCTGTGGCACACACCAAGACCTCACTTCCTCATTCCTTCCTTCTCCCTGGTCTTCTGGTCCCCACCACTCCCTCTTTCTTTCTCTCTCTGCTCTTCCCTTCCCCCACCTCCACCATGTCATTAATTGTCATTAATTATCCTCATATCAAAACTGAGTACATAGGAGTCATGCTTCTCTATTCTTGTGATGCTTTACTAAGAATAACATGTTCCACTTCCATCCAAGTTAATACAAAGGCTGTAAATTCTCCATTTTATTTTAATGGCTTTATGAAGAAGATCATCCAGGCAATTGAAACAACACTAAAATTATTTTATTGGGGATCTGATCAAACTTAAAAGCTGCTGCACAGACAAGAGCACAGTAAACAAAGCAAACAGACATCCTTCAGAATGGGAAAAGCTATTTACAGGTTATGCTTCTTACAAAGGTCTGATAACTAGAATCCAGAGAGCTCAAACTAATCAATAACAACAACAACAAAATATACACACAAAAAAACAAATAGCACACCATACCTATGTGGGCAAGAGACTTGAACAGAAACATCTCTGAAGAAGACAGGAGCATGGCTTACAAACATATAAAAATGAAAAAATGCTCACAATCATCAGAGAAATGCAAATCAAAACCATTTTGAGATATCATCTAACTCTAGTAAGATTAGCCCAAATAACAAAATCCCAAAACTACAGATGTTAGAGTGGATGTGGAGAAAAGGGGACGCTTCTATACTGCTGGTGCAAGTTAATATGACCTTTTTGGAAGGAAGTTTAGAGAATATCAAGGAACTAAAAGTGGACATAGCACTTGATTGATCCTGTCATCCCCCTACTAGGTATTTACCCAAATGATCAAAAATCATTTTACAATGTGGAGGCAGAGCAAGATGGTTAACTGGAGCCAGCTTTCCACAGAGGCTCCTGTCCAGAGGAGAGTTAAAGGACAGAAATTTAGCAAGTAAGCCAATGGTTTGGAGCTGAGCCAAGAGAGAAGATGGAAGAATGCACATCAACCCTGCTGAGGTGAGGTGCAACCCCAAGGATACAAACAATATATAGGTGAAAAGTCTATATGACTTTGACTCTGCCAGCTTGAGAGTGAGCAGTTAAAAAATCTTATTTTACACACCCTAGAGAGACTGGGTGCAATATTGGAGGTAAAAGTCCCATGACCGATGACTGAGTTGGAGGCTGGGCTTGCAGGCAAGTCCAGTAAGTCTTAGGAATCTCATGGCTGTGTTCTTTAAGATAATAATTGACTGCCTCCAGGTGAGCAGGAGCTCAGAGAACAAGCATTCAAGCAGCTTTCCTCCCCCACTGTGGTGATTGTATCAAGATGTGGGTAAGCAATTGATGCATGTTGTTCCCTGCATGGTGTTCCTTTTTTAGCTATTTTGAGTAAACTTAAAAATATAGAAGAATGTGTATCAGTTAATCAGTAGATTTTTAGATGCTAGTAAGAGTATAATCAATTTTTACAATGTATTTGTGTGATTATTAATTAATGGTGTGTACGTGCAGACCTGGCTATTTAAGCTGGGGAGAAATAAAGTTTCTTTGCTACTTGCCATCAAGAAAGCTAGTATCCCTCTCTATTTCATAATATTTCAAAACGCAAGTTTATGCTTTGCATCACTGACATGAGAGACCCTTCATGCAACAACAATAGGTACAAAATCCATCACCAAGTGGACAGGAGTCCCCTCCACCATGAGAATGGCTTGCAGTATACTTTCTACAAACAAGCGATCAGAGTTCAAACATCCTCCTATTTTATCCCACAGGAGAGATCCTTCCTACTAGGGTGCCATGGCACTCTCCTGCTAGTCATAAAACTTTATAAAACTGTATGTATTCTCTACCTGCAATTCTGAACTCCCACTCTCCTCTACTCTCACCTGCAGGTCTGGAGGCCTGTCCCCCATGGAGTCCAGATTCTTGGGCATTTTCTGGAGAGGTGTGGACAGGGCGTGGGCTGTTGCAGGTCTATGCTGATTCTGTGGCACAGGAGTAGGGAGAAGACAGTGGACTGAAGGATTGTGCAGGACAGGGAGAGGTGGTGCCCTGCGGCACAGAGCAGCAGCGGCAAGTGCAGTAACAATAGGGCTCACAGCCCTGGGGATATTTTGGACAGACACTCCCTTCCTCTCTGGGCAACCAGAGAAAGCCCTGCATCATCTCTGGTAGTGGACACTGGTGGAGCAGATCTGGGACAGAAATGCAGGCCCTATGAGTAAAGGGCATGCCTGAGATGGTACCTGCCTGGCGGGGTGCAGGAGGGATGGAGAATAGAAGACGTGTGTGCAGAGACTGCATACTCCCAGGGCGGAGCTCAGCCAGAGGACAGCTTTAGTAAGCCTAAGAAGCACCTGGCCCCCAGGGGATTATACCTAAGACAGGAGCAGACTGGCGGGGCTGGAACTGATTGCTGATTGTGAGCTCTAACTGCACCCACCCCAACACAGCCTGCAGTGGAGACAGACACACCAGCTCCGGGCAGCAGCAAAGAATAGGGCTGAGTCGCAGTTTATGTGAACTCAAACAGCATCTGGTCCACAGGGGAATATAGCCAGGACAGAACCACAAAATCTGTAAAAATATAAGTGTCAGCAACATCAATCATGAGCAGGGTTGGAACTGAGTGAACCACCCCAGCTTCCATTAACCACGTGATGTTGTCAGGCCTCAGCTCTTCCTGCTGGATGGTGTCAGAGTGCAGAGGCCTGGCTGAGGAGACAGAGATATCTCTGTGACTCAGGCAGGTGCAAACCCCTGGAGAATCTGCTCATTCGAGGGATCTGGGTCACAGCCTTGCAGGGTTACCTGTGAGTGGGTGTGACAGAGGTCCAAGGTGGGGAAGAAGGCATCAACCTTCCCAGACTATTTGCTGGGGGTCCTTCTGACTCCATGGAGCACCTGAATGAGTCATACTTGAGCTGCCAGCAGACCCCTGCTGTCTAGTTGCCAGAGAATTTTTGAACTCTCCCACTTGAGACAGGGTGCTGTCTGGGACAATTGATTTGGACCTCTTAAGCTGGACCAATCACCTGAGGATTATCCAAAGTGATACCCTGGGTGTGTGGTTATGGGAAGGTTTGACTTGCCTTTTCTAGTTGCCACCCGTGGGGGGTGATGTGACTTAATTGCTGGTATTTCTCCACAGCTGAGACTTCAACCCAGAGTAACTGATTCACTAGGGTAAGACAGAGATCAGCTGAAAACAAGACAGAGCCACATAGCCCCCACCACACCAAGCAAGTCCCCAGTGTCTCAGGCCGTAGCACTGTATGTGTCCTTTGCAAAGCTGTAGGAGAAAAGGTACAGACACCAGTCACAGGTCTTGGGCAAAGGGCTGGTTAATCACTACTCCAGAAGCCCCCCAACCCAACTTGACCTTATCTATTCATCTAGTCAAAAGGTGTAAAATAATCATGGGGCGGAATCAGCAGAAAAACTCTGGTAACATGAATAACCAGAGTAGATCAATTCCCTCAAAGAACAATATGGCAGACACAACTGAAGATCCAATTTATAAACAAATGGCTGAGAGGTCAGAAATTGAGTTCCAAATTTGGATTGCAAATAAGATTAATAGAATGGAGGTAACGTTGGAATTAGAAGTTCAAGAAGCATTTCAAAACTTGTCTCAAGAATTCAATGAATTCAAAGACAAAAATCACCAAAGATTTTGACATATTGAGACAAGAATTTTCAGCCCTCAAAGATCTGAGAAATACAGTAGAATCCCTCAGTAACAGAATGGAGCAAGCAGAAGAAAGGACTTCTAACATTGAAGACAAAGCTTTTGAATGCTCCCAAACTCTCAAAGAGGAAGAGAAATGGAGAGCAAAAATGGATCATTCTCTCAGAAAGCTCCAGGATAATTCAAAGAAAACTAATATTGGTCTTATAGGAATCCTTGAAAGTGATGAAGTTGCTTCACAAGGCACAGAGGCTCTTCTTCATGAGATTATGAAGAACTTTCCAGACATGGCAAGAGGTTCTGAAATTCAGATAGCAGACAGTTTCAGAACCCCAGCATGACGCAACCCAAACAAGATATTTCCTAGGCACATCATATTAAACTTCACTAAAGTTAACATGAAGGAGAAAATTCTGAAAGCAGCCAGATGTAAAAAAACCATAATCTACAATGGGAAGAATTTAAAATGACTGCAGATCTCTCTGCTGTGTCCTTTCAAGCTAGAAGAGGTTGGTCATCAACTTTTACTCTCCTAAAACAACATAACTTTCAACCAAGGATCCTGTATCCAGCTAAACTAAGTTTCATTTATGATAGAGAAATTAAATACTTTAATGACATTCACATTTTGAAGAAATTTCCCGTAACTAAACCAACTCTCCAAGATATTCTCAGACCTATCTTCCATAATGATCAGTGCAATACTCCACCACAAAAGTAAACTCACTCAGAAACTTTTGATCAAATTCCAACTTCCACAGTGGCAAAAGGATTAAAAATGTCCACTGGACATTCAAAAAACTTGATACCCAAAATTCTACCAGACTTATCAATATTCTCAATTAATGTGAATGGCTTAAATTGTCCTCTAAAGAGGCACAGCTTGGCTGACTGGATACGAAAACTCAGGCCAGATATCTTCTGTATACGAGAACCTCATCTTACCTTAAAAGATAAATAGAGACTCAGGGTGAAGGGATGGTCATCTATATTTCAGGCAAATGGAAATCAGAAAAAAGCAGGTGTTGCAATTTTATTCACAGAAACAATAGGTTTTAAACCAACAAAAGTAAGGAAAGATAAGGATGGTCACTTCATATATGTTAAGGGTAACACTCAACCTGATGAGATTTCAATTATTAACATTTATGCACCCAACCAGAATGCATCTCAATTTATAAGAGAGACTCTAACAGACACGAGCAACTTGATTTCCTCCAGCTTCATAATAGTCAGCGATTTTAACACTCCTATGGCAGTGTTGGATAGATTCTCGAATAAGAAGCTAAGGAAAGAAATTTTAGACTTAAACTTAACCATTCAACAACTGGATTTAACAGACATCTACAGAACATTTCATCCTAACAAAACTGAATACACATTCTTCTCATCAGCCCATGGAACATACTCCAAAATTGATCACATCTTAGGTCACAAGTCTAATCTCAACAAAATTTAAAAAAATAGAAATTATTCCTTGCATCTTCTTGGACCATCATGGAATAAGCATTGAATTCAGTAACAACAGGAATCTGAATACTCATACAAAAACATGGAAGCTAAATAACCTTATGCTGAATGATAGCAGGGTCATAGATGAGATTAAGAAGGAAATTACCAAATTTTTGTACCAAACCAATAATGAAGACAAGAATTATCAGAACCTCTGGGATACTGCAAAGGCAATCCTAAGAGGGAAATTTATAGCATTGCAAGCCTTCCTCAAGAGAATGGAAAGATGGTGGGACCACAGTACATCTTAGAAGGGTACAGGTGAAACTTACTAAATGCAGAATATAAATGTCTGAACACAATAACTAAGAAAATGCTATGAAGGCTATGTTAACCAGTTTGATGAAAATATTTCAAATTGTATATAAAACCAGCACATTGTACCCCA
>CAUYRH010080668.1:0-21938 GCA_963574655.1 Perodicticus potto | reverse complement strand
AACCATAGCATTAAATGAGCATTATTTTTTCAAAAATTATATCCTAGACTGTAGAATGTTATATCATAGTTGGAGTAATTATGGCAATGAGATAACAACTAAATTAAGAAAGGTGTGACAGCTTGGCAGTGCTTTTTCCCTAATTTCACAATCAACCATGATATAGTAAGTAGACCCCACAAAAGGTTATAGATATAGAGAGACATTCAAAGCCAGCTTTCACCCTGGGTAATTTCTCATCAAGAATCATCTGATTAGCTGCGAAGCTGCAAAAAGTGCAAATCCTGCTGTTTCTTTGTGAATTTACATAGCGATTATGACACTGACAGTGAAGGGGGAAAGGCAAGTGAGACAAGAATGTAAAACCCAGAGGCTGCCAAAAAGTGTATACACATTTTATGAAAGGAAAAACTGTATTCAGTAATGTACACAGTTACGATCTAATTTAAAAAATCGTAACACTAAATATATTCCAACACCATCTGTTATCTTGTATATTGTATTTTGTATCTCTTGTAATTTTAGAGTCAAACGTGACTTGAGTATTACAATTTTAATACAGTCTTTTTCTTTTATAAAATGTGTATACATTCGTGGCATTCTCTGTTTATCAGAAGAGAAGAAAGAACCATAGCCTAGGAGTTACATGGCCTAAAATGGTTCTCAGCTCTAAAAGGGAAATCTCTCTGTGAAAAGACAGCCTAGTTGTATTTTATTGTTATATGGAGCAACTTCCTGTGGGTTGTTACATGGATTACATGACTTACAGCATAGCGTACTGTTGAAAGATTGCAAATACTGACTCTGCAAGAATTTAGCATCATCAATCATTGTTCTTTTCTCTTTACATTTAAACTGTGGGCAAGGCCCAGAAACCAGTCACTGCAGGAAAACTCCCAGGAGGCAATTTCAGAGTGAGGCAAGTCACTCTGGCCGAAGTTAAGAAGGAAATTTCTCTTACCGGGAGACACTGAAATTTACGCTACTGGATCATGATAACAAAGCCTGACAAACAGTCACCGGAAAAACTTTTAGAATCCCTTGTGACCATATGGAACATAAAAAGAATGAGGGTGTGTAAAAGTCAAATCCCATAGGTCAAACATCTATTCCCATTAAGCTGAATTTAATTACCAAAGACAAAACTATTTTAAAGACATCAAAACTAACACCAAGATGGGGAAAATGTAGTGATGAGTTGTAACAACAGGAATGAAAACTTTGTCTCTAAAATCAAATTTTCTAGCCTGACATTACATGCACATACACCTATGTATAAAAATATATACATATATAAAACATATGTCTATATATAAACATGTACACACATATTGAACAACTATTCCGGAAAGAATTGGACTGTTGTACCATAGTGATAGCAAATATAATGAAACTGACTCTAAAGATGTGTAGAGAAAGCAGAAACGGGATGAACAACTTTGTTCCTAAAATGTTTGCTAGGAGTGAGGGTCAAGGTTGTGAGTTGTTGTGGCCAGTGTATCAGAGCTTCATATGGAGTCACTCACTGTAGACGACATTAAAAATAGCATGGGAATTTCCCTACGGAGTCTTTGATGAAGAAAGTATAAAATATATTAATAACAATTCAACTGTGTTTTATTTTACTGAATTAATAACAAGACTGTGGACTCTGAGGCCAGAAGTGAATACAATTCGTGCTTACTAAATGTTCATTTTTAATCTTTGATTCTGAGTTCTTTACCCACATAAGCTTACTTTAAACATTGTATGATTCAATACTTACAAGTTGCTTCTCTTGGTGTTCAATAAATGTAGTTTTCTTTCTCATTTGAAGGAATAAATTTAATCATCATTGATAGTTCATTTGTATCATACATATAATTTACATACAACAATGGGATGATTGGCAAGTAAATGCAATAGTACAGTTTTTGATTACGTTTAACAAAGTCTACCTGTCTACAAATAACTTTTTGTTATGATCAACCTATAGAAAATGAAGCAAATCAATAAGGAACCATGCTTCTTTTAATAAAATTGATAATCTTTGCTGATCACTTCTGGTACAGAGCTTCAAAAATCCTGCATTTCCTGAATGGCATGACTGTCGTAGTTACCCTAAACAAGTGATTCTTGTGGTTAGATGGCTGTAGCACGGGGCCTGGTTGTCAGAAGAAGCAACCACGTGATTACAGACCTGAAACTTCTTGCAGACCTCAGGAAGGGGAGGAGAGACAGAGACGGAGTTAGCACAGGGCCCTGAGTTAATCAGTCATGTCTGTATAAGAAACCTTTATAAATACTTGGAATCATGTGGCTCGGAGGGGTTCCTAGCTAGGAACATCGGCTCTCCCTGACTACAGGGGGACAGGTGAGAGTTTGTGCCCCTTTCTCTCAGAACTGGACTCATGTTTCTCTTCTGTCTGGATGTTGTGAGTCATATCCTTCTTGATAAGACGATAACTCGAAGTACCGTACTTTCTGTGAGTTCTGCAAATCATTTTTGTGAATAACAGCCTTTAAAGGGGTCCTAGGGACTCTGGAATTTTCAGCTAAGTCAGACGGAAGTGTGCACAACCTGAAGTCCCCACCCCTGGCCTGTATCTGAAATGGGGGTAGTTTTGCTGGGAACCGTACGATCACCTACTCGTGGGCCCTGATGTTGACTCTGTACAGTTAGTATCATAATTTAAGGACTTTGCCTTTAACTTGTGAAATCTAACACACTTTGTGTACTTAGTTTCAGAATTGAATCGAATTATAGAACAGTAAGTACACCTCAGAAATTTGTTTTTCAGAACGTAACAGTCTTATTATATAGTTCTTCTGTATCTTTGTGAATTTCACAGGATTCGTTGACAGCCTTCCGTCCTCTCCCTGCTCACGTCCTTTGTCAGCGCATCACTGCAGTGCCGCCACCTTCAGAAGACTTCAACATACCAACGGATGATCCTTTCCTGGACACTGATTCTCAATGTGTAACCTTTTTTATTTCCACTTCCACCTCAGTTACCTACTTCTGTTTAACCCTCATAATATTTTCATCACTAAAAACTTCATCACTATCCAAACAGGGTATTTTAGCATCCCGTGATCTCACCAAAACCATGCAATCCTTCACTGAATACTTAAAAGTATTCTTTAACCCACTAAGATCTCAATCCATGTATTGTCTTACTTTCTGTAAACCTGTTGGCCTTCCTACTCCTCCTAATTAACTTGGAGTACTGTACAAACATAATAATTTTCTTGTAAATATATTCACCCATTCTTCTTTCCTATATCACACTCCAACTGTCAATAAATGAATTTACAGCAATTTTTTTTTCCACGTTGCAGCTAAACAGTGATAGAGAAAAATCATACAACTGGTTATGTCAGTTGTATACTGTAATATCATGATTATTCATTATAAATTCATATGATTCCTATCCCCTTTTAAATCCCTCTTACTACTCTGTAATATAATTTTTTATCACTACCAGAGCCTTTCACTTCATTCCCTGAACTGGTATTCCATTTTCTAAGCTCTCCTCTACTGATCCTTGCCAAGCATAACCTGAAAGAATAGCTGAATAGCTGATGGAATTTCCTCATGAGTTGCTGAGTTGATATGAGCCTTACCATCCATGAATCTATAAACCTACTTTATATTTATCCCCCTTTCCACCTTTCAGTTACAACAAAGAATGTTTCTCTTTCAAGCAAGGGCTATCCTCTCTTCTGTGTGAGGAACCACATTCGCCCTTCCCTTGTTTGAGAAATTTTCCCTTTGTTTACACACACATCATTCTGTTCCTGAGTGTTTAATCATTACATTCTTTTGTGTCATTATAATTAATCAACCACATTTGAACTAATAACTTTCAGTTTAAAGCCAAAAAAAAAAAAAAAAAAGTCTTTAAAACAGTAAGAGCAAACAAAAAACAAATTATCTGAATTTTACTGATGTGTTTGATGTGTGTTCAAAATACTTATTGTCTCAGCTTTCACTTTTTTCTCTTAGCAAGCGTATCAAACATTTTCTATCTGGGTGCGGTGGCTCGTGTCTGTAATCCCAGCACTCTGGGAAGACAAGGTGGGTGGATAGCTTGATCTCATGGTTTCCTGGCCAGCCTGAGCAAAAGCGAGACCCGCATCTCTACAAAAATAGAACAACTGAAGCAAGAGAATCTCTTGAGCCCAAGAGTCAGAGGTTACGGTGATCTATGACGCCAAGGCACTTTACCCAGGGTGACAGCTTGAGACTGTCAAAAACAACAAAAAAGTTTTCTACAGCACAGTGACTCACATCTCATGTTCGGTCAGTTCTCCAAGCTGCAGTCTTCCAAATCATTCCTCTCACCCTACTCTTTCAGACTTCTAACTCTGTTAAGCAAATGTGTATTTTTAGTTTTAACCTTATTAACATTTGAATAGTGTTCTATTTAAAAGTGTATTGTTTTTGAAACAGTCCTTACCTTGGCTTTCATAGCATTGCCTTCACCTAAGTTTCTTTTTATTTCCCTAATAATTTCTTCAATTTATTTTTCAATATCCTGCAGTTCTACATTAATCTTCCCCAGACTGCATCCCAGGACACTGTCTTGTTTTCATCAATATTTTCTATAGATAGAGTCAGTCTTTCCAATCAATATCAATACCATCCAGGCCTACAGAGGCATTTATATGCGAATTGCTCCCAAGTGTATATCACATCGAGAATCACGCTTACTTCTGAGCCAGGCCTACCTTGCATCTTCCCTAAGTACTGAGGAGTAGCCACACTTAATATGCACCAAGTAGAAACTCTGATATTCCTAGGTTACCACAGATCTACCGGATCCAGTTTCCCTCAAATTAGTGACACGTTTCATCCATCCAGGCATTCAAGCCAAAAGCCTGGACATCATCTTCTGGATTTTTCTCTCTCAACTTACATATCAAATACATTAATAATTCTTGCCTTTTCTGTCTCCTAAATACACACCTAATCTGTCCATTTCTCAGGATTTGCATTCTGTTCACACCCCAGCCATGTTGGGCTTTTGTAATTTTAGAGCACTTGTCAAGTGCTACTACTCTGTGAGGGTGCTGGGGGAAAACAAAATTAATTCACTCAAACGTCTTAAAGTTTGAAGTAAAATCAGTTGGAGTTATTTCTCTTTGAGGAAAAAATATGTGGAGCGAAAAATGAACAAACTTATTCAAAAAACTGTATGCTAGTTTATAGCTATATCAGAGGGAGAAGATCCAGAAGACGGACTCATTTAAACATGTTAGGGCATCGGTTCTCAACCTGTGGGTCGTGACCCCTTTGGGGCTCAAATGACCCTTTCACAAGGGTCACCTAAATACATCCTGCATATCAGATATTTACATTGCAATTCATAACAGTAGCAAAATTACAGTTATGAAGAAGTAACGAAAATAATTTTATGGTTGGGGGTCACCACAACATGAGGGACTGTATTAATGGGTCACGGCACCAGGAAGGTTGAGAACCACTGTGTTAGGGGATAATGCCAAAAAAATTTCCCAAACATAACGTATCAACATGATGTCATATTGTAGCTCAAAAAGTTCATCTTGAGCGTCTCCCTAGGGTTATATAGTTTACTGAAAAGATAAATTGTTTTTTTTAAAAATAAATATAAGACAGGCCTACTCTACCTATAAAGGATCACAATCCCGTTCAAATCTCTTATAATAATCCATATAGCATTTGTATTATACTAAAATGTTCTCATGGACTTCCCTGACTCTTGTCAAGTATCTAAGCTTATTAAGGGCTTTATGCCTATTAAAACTCAAAACAAAACAAAACCCTTTTTCTTATTGGAGGTTAACAAACATAAGCATGTATTTTGACTATTCACAGACCTAGTTGTGCTGAATATAATGTATTTAAATTACAAAGGATATAAGAAGCAGAGACTGAGTCCACATTCTTCTTGACGTATCTCGTGCTCTGCGGCATTGAGGATCATACTTAATTATAAGGCATTCACCAGATTCTGTCCTGGGCCTCCTTTTGCTGTGTAGGCCTGTGGCTGACATCTTCCCAATATACTACCACCTGTTTTCATGGATAACTTCCTGGTAACAACGGAATAACTCTGGTTGATAAGTCCAAAATGCTTCTCCAAAGTCCACACTTTTTCACGAACTTTCAGACCTCCACGCCTACGTCCTGCATATACACAGTATTTTTATTGCCACTCAGACATTTGTATCTTCTCTCGCCAGTGCCTTTCATGAGCACACCAGTCTTCATTCATTCCATGACTGATGGTTCCGTGAAGGGTACCACCACTGTGTTTTCTTAGATTCTACATTTATCTATTTAGCATCCTTTCATCACAGGACCTGGATGAAGGACTCAACTCAATTAAATGGATTTTTACTTCTTACATTTCCTAAGAAGAGGGTCTCTGGTGTGCCATGCAGAGTCACATGGTAAAGAACTAAAGAACTATATTCCAAGAACAGACTATACCTTCCTGGGCTAGTTAATTTGTAAATATAATCACAACTTATCTATAATCATGCCTTTCATATATCAACTGATCCATCCTGAGTCTATAGCCCCAACGGCCTCTTTATTTATCCCTTACATACAAAGCCAATATATCCCCTGTGCTAAATCATCCTAGAAGCAGGTTTCAGACAAACAGAGACCACCCCTATATTGCACAAAGCCCCTTGGAATTATTTAAATTAGCCAAAGTTAATCTCTTTAGTTTGCCCTGCTGTGCCTTGCCCATAGAAAACTCAACAAAGGCTCTGGCCAGGGTTTTCTCCCGATTCCTGCTTCTGCCCCAGTCCAAACCTGGTGCTTTACCATGTGACCCTGCATGGCACACCAGAGACCCTCTTCTTAGGAAATGTAAGAAGTAAAAATCCGTTTAATTGAGTTGAGTCCTTCATCCAGGAGCTGTGCCATATAACCCTACATTATATCCATTGAGTACAACTCAGCTGCTACCTAACAAATGTGAACAATGTAGCCCAATCATGTGCACCCTTATATGAATCCAAAAGAAAAAAAAATCTGTTTTCAATGGCATTAGTGTCTCCATATTGTCACTTAGCATCTCCATAAATTAAAATTCCCTGGGTGCGTGTGTGGTGTATCTGCTAAATTATCCTATGTGGATAGAGCATGCTCCTTCATGTCTTTTGGGTTTCAACTGTTCCCTCACCTACTGCCCATCTCTTGATTGAATTAAAACAAGAAATTGCTAACTTTCTTGCCTTTGTCCCTTTGTATTTCATTCCTCAAACGCAGGCAGAGTGATGGCTTTAACACCTGCTAGGGTAGTCCCTCATATCTTAAACGATAAAGTGAAAACTCCAAAACATAACCAAGAGGAGCCTCTGTCACCACTGCCTTTGTCCGGCCTCACTCTGGGCCAGACTTCTCCGTTCACCCCAAGGCCATAATGAGAAACCATACGCTGCTCTGGTGGCTCTGTGTTTGGTTTCACTTTGAAGATCTTTTATACATGTTTAAAATCTGCCTAAAATAATCTACTACAACTCACCTAGTCGAATCTTGAGTATCCCTGAAACCTCAGAATTCTGTGTGGAATGCATTGTTAATCTTTGTAATGTTGTTTTGACTTAAAATTCCTTAAAACTATCTTAAACATCATGCTTGTATATGAAAGCACTACTTGTCTGTATTTGGTATTAGGCAGTAAGTGACTTGTAGTCAGCATTTGGTCTTAAGAACAGTATACACCACTGGGCATCTAAAGTATGTTTTATTTTGTATGGGTGGAATTGGGGCTGTTGGGTGGAACTGCGTTGTTTAGAAACACAATTTTTATTCCCCTTTATTCCTTGGTAATATCCAATCTGATTCCAGTAGAAATTGCATTTTCTAAGCTTTCTTTTCCTGCATAAAGGTCTTATTATTAATCAACACCCATGTTAAGGATTAAAAAATTTACATGTGACGAGATTTAGCAACTCAGTTCTGATTACACCTAACAAAAGTTATGTATGTTTATATGTTAATAATTGCCACTTACCTGATTTGTGACATTTCCTAATCCTTGATTTATCCTTATTTTCTGTTGTTTCTGTTGTTTCAAGTTCCTTAGGGACAAGTCTCAGTGTTTAATTAATCCAAGGAGCACATTTGCATTTCATTTGCAGACGATTGATTCTTTGAAGCATGAATTAAGTTTCTCCAAATAATTCATTTTTCAAACAAATATTTAAGTATTTAATATTTTCATTTAACTATTTAAATATCCATTTTATAAGCTTAAATTTCGGTGGAAATGAAGATCAGTTTTTACTTAAAATGGCTAGGACTCTGGGGCACAGGTCCTGGGGAATGTTATTTTTCACACTGCAAAAGTTTACAACTTACAGAGAGGTAGATGTGTATAAATGTCTGAACACAGTAACTAAGCAAATGCCGTGAAGGCTATGCTAACCAGTTCGATGAAAATATTTCAAATTGTTTATAAAACCAGCACATTGTACCTCATGATTGCATTAATGTACACAGCTATGATTTAATAAAATAAAAGAAAGAAAATTTTAAATACTGTCTAACGATATATTATCATGATTCAGTATGAAGACTTTTAGAACACAGAGGGAAGAATGACCTAATTCTGCCAATGCAGTTTCATTCAACAGCGCCTTTATTCCTTCTTTATAGAATATTTTTTCAACTTGTTCCACAGTCAAAGATAGGGAATTTTGATAAATAATGGTCATCAATAGCCTGTGTCTCTTCTTTCCCAAAGCTTCCTCAGTGTTTTGTTCTCACTACCTACTAGCTTGAGAAACCGTATTAGCTTTTCCTACACGGGAGTTGGCTGTACTCGTATGACTCAATCCGTCAACCCCAACAGAATCTTAACCGTAGCAATATGTGAAGAAGGTACAGGTACGGCATGCTAGTTTTAAAAAGAATTTATTAAGAGTCTTTTATTCCTTAAGAATATCACAGCCTCACTAGTAAAACCAAGTGCTTTCATTCATATTAAAAGTTTACTCCATTTGCGGCAGTTTCTAAAGTCCTTGTATGTCAGACTTCTTTTAACGATAGTAGGCTTTGGAAATGATTTTCTTTAAAGATTTTATCATTTAGAAATTTCTAAGGTGATCACATTTGAGACATTTCTATTTACTCTATAGCCTCATAGTAAGATGGTCATAGAAATTATATATATATATTTAAATTTCAGATTCATATGAGTGTCCAGATGATTAGGTTACATTGTTGACATTTGTTAGGTAAAGTCCAAGTTGCAGTTGAGTCCTTCACCCAGGAGGTGTGTCCTACACCTCCACATTGTCCCCGGTAGTTGAGGGCTTACTAAGCCCCTCTCCTCCCCTAACCCTAGTGAGACTAGCCCACATCACAGACTCCCAAAGCTGTTATTCTTTTTCTTGAGATGTTGCGTTAGGTTAATTTGTGGCCTTTCCCTCTTTTTAACATAAGCACTTCAGGCTATGAGGTACCCCTCAGTGCTGCTTTTCTGTTTCGCAGAGACTTCTGGAAGCTTGTTTCCCTGTGGTCATTACTCTGGAAGAATGTTTCTAGTTCTGTCTTAATTTCATCATGGACAGGTTGCTCCTTTGTCTCTGAAGCCGCTTTTAGTCTTTTACAATAGAAGTTTCCCTCGTTGCCCCTATTTTATCTTTCTTCTCACTCTAAAGTAAGGGACTCAGGGCACGGAATGGGAGTCCTGAGTCTGGAGGGGTTTGGCTAATTGATTATGGGCTGCAATGTGAGGGAGACTGATTGGGCTATTCCAGTGGGGGGCCATTGATGTCATTATCATTGGATCTTTATTCTTTTGCCCAAATCTCGAGAGATAAATTCTCTAGACTCCTCCTAGAGAATGTTACTCACCTTTTTATGGGTGAAAGGCAGAAAATAGGCTGGGGGGGAGGGGTCTTGATATTTAGTAAATAAAATTTCTCTCAACGTCTCTGTTTTACTATCCTAACTCCTCCTTGTACAAGGCTTAGGTGTCTTTAATAAAGGAATCTTCTGTTTTACCTCCTTAATAGGATAAATCTCATATCTTCTACTAATGTACAAGCATAAATTTGAGGAAAAGGAAAATGACCTTCCAATTCAGAGAAAAGGAGAAACCTTGGGGGTGGGAAAAGGGAATTCTAACAGATGTGCGAGCAGACTTTTCAGCAATATTCTGTTTGGTCATTCATTCAATCGTGAGATTCAGGCTGCTTCTCAATGTTCCCAATTGCTGGATTCAATTTGATCTTGTCTGCCAAGTCAATGGTACTTATTTTTGTTGAGCTTTACAGTTTTCAAAATGTGTTTTCTCTCCTATTTTCATCATTCTCTTGGTCTTTGTGTGGATAGAAATATGTCAAACACTTTATTTTTGTTAGAGTGGGAGGTCAAAGGGACTGGAATAAAATGTATATATTAATACTGCTACTTTTCTTTGAATTTTAAACACTCTTCTGTAGATACAATTTTTTTAGTTAGTCAAAGGGACCAAATATTAGTTTCAGCAATGTGATTTGAAAGAATGGTGAACTGAATGATAGTGGGTAAGAACCAAAATGATTGACAAATAATAATTGTATTTGAGAAGGGACACTGAAGAAGGGGCTTCAAGGCGATGGGAGGAAAGCCTGGTGTGCTGAACAAGAACGTCTGGAGGGTCCATAGGAACAGTCACCATTCAGCAACTCTGCCAAAAAAGAAAAAAGTGGGGGGATGTGGGTATGAGGTAACAAACGAAAAGACAATAATCAATGACCAATAGAAAAGGCAACCAATTTCAGAAGGAGACAGTGAGGGTATTTATGCCTCTGCTCTGAGTTGGGTCTCCATGGGCCTCACCCTCTCTTTCATGAGGGACCCACTTCTACTTTTTGGAAGTGCTCTTTGTCTTTACATGACACATAGGCTGAAACTCCCACAGGTCACTTCTACTCTCTTCACCCTGCCTGTGCTGCTCCAGCTTTATTTTCAGTTTCCACTCACTTTTGCTTTCAACTTTCTAGCTCAGCCAAGTAATCCGATCAGGTCAACTGGGTTCGGGTACCTGGAACCCTCAACCTTCAACAGCATTAGCCTCTTGTGGCTGATATAACAAATTGCCACAAAGTGAGCGGCTTAAAATGACCAAACGTACTGTTTAGGAGATTAAAACACCCATTTAGCAGCTTAAAAGGACCTACCTATTGTTCTAGAAGCCCAGTTTCCAAAATCGAGGTGTTGGCAGGAATGTGCTCTGCCTGGAAGTCCTGAGGAATAACCTGTTGCATGCCTCTCTCAGGGTGTCTCTTGGTTGCTGATAATGCTTGGCGTTTCCTGGCTTGTAGCTGCATCGTGGAGATCTCTGCCTCCATCTTCACAAAGCGCCTTCCCCTTTGTTTTGCTGTTCCTTTTTTTAATTCGTTTATTTCTGTATCCAAACATTTATAGGTTTCAGACATCTGGATGCGTACATATCTTTAGATGGAATTCATCATTCAGTCCACTATGGGAGCGTTATTTTGAAAATAATTTAGTTATTTTCTCCCAATTTTGGTATTTTTAAAAAACAAAAGAACACAAAATTAGACACTTTTGAAATAAAATGTTCTTCTTGTGGTCTATAGCATGAATATAGCATATTATATTTTGGTAAATACTTATACAACCCTATTGTAAAAGAGATGAATACAGATGGATGTACCAACTGTGCTATAAAACTGAATCACCTGTCCACTAACGCATGACCAAATGAGAGGCATACTACACCAACATCATGAGGGCAGATGACATTCACTCACTGTGTGTGCAATGAAGCCAAATGCGATGTGAGGAATAGAAGAGGCACAACACAGCACTCTGAGAAACGGTTCCCAGAGGGCACACCAGCAAGAATGACGTCAGGCCAAAGTCATCAAAACAGCCTCCAAAAATGTGAAAAATAAGCTCAAGCACCATGTGATTTCCTAAGACAATAATATTAATGTCTATATAGTACTATTAGAAAACAATTTTGTTTGACCAAAGACTGTGTAGCTTTTCTTCTTTTTTGTAAATATGAAACAATCCACAGTGAAACATACGTGTAAAGCATTAGACTGTTGTAATCTAGAGAAGGTCATAAAAAAAGAACAGAATGGATTTGATGCTTCTTATTAACCTAAAAGAAATATTGTTGGCCTCTAGTTTTAAACTCTAAAGTTTTCTTATTTCTTTCAGTATTAT
This sequence comes from Perodicticus potto, assembly GCA_963574655.1. Classification (NCBI taxonomy): domain Eukaryota; kingdom Metazoa; phylum Chordata; class Mammalia; order Primates; family Lorisidae; genus Perodicticus; species Perodicticus potto. The sequence goes on along the minus strand of CAUYRH010080668.1, from coordinate 9,760 downwards.
CTATGTTTTCTCGTATTATATAATTTATTAGCTATTTTACATAGAAATATAATGTTTCTGAAAACAAGATATAATGTTGAGTATATATGTGACAAATTTAAAATGCTAATATTTCTTTACAGCAGCTAAGATTTGCTGATTCAAAAAGCAATTACAATTCTAATTAAATTTATTATCACACTGTTCTAGAGTAGCAAAATCTATTTTCCTATTATACTGACGTTTATATTGATGTCTGTTAGCGTCATTACAGTTAAGCTGTTAACAGAACATCAACTCTACGTTGTCTTTTTAGGTAACTTAACTTGTCTAGTTTGTGTAGTTTGTCAGTTTCACTAGTAAAAGACCGTGTGCTTCCAGTGAATAAGATTGCTGAATGGATAATCTAATTCAGTCATTAAAATAAGACCCAGACTACAATTAACATAGATCTTTCCCTTTATAATGACCAACTCAGCTTGACTTTGATGAAGCATATTGGTTAGGAATTTACCCAAAAGCTATTAAGAGAAATCTAATCAAATAAATAACTTCCAGCAAATTGAGTTATTTTTCTTTTTCAGGAAGGTTGTTTAGGTGGAGGCAGCCTGGAGACTTCTAGTTTTCTCTTTGGAAGCATTGTGCACCTGTTCTCAGAGAGTCTCTTCATTGGTTGTGTCTCAGAAAGCTGGATGTGCAGAATCAAGCAAAAAGGGTACATAAGATCTGTCGGTTTTCCCCTTAAAGAACATTCTGAGTGTTAGACAGATGCTTCTTTTTATATTATATTGCTAACAGAATAACACAACTTGCCACATAGTCAACCCAATCGGCAAGTAAGTCTAAGTGGTAAGCAGGGTAATGTGTCCACAGAGATAAACATGTCTTAATCCCAAGATTTGTGGAATCTGTTACTTCATCTGGCAAAAGATTCTTGGCAGATACAATTGAAATTGAAGACCTGGAGGTGGGAAGATTAACCTGAACTACTGGTGAACCTGATCTAATCAGAAGTCTGTAAAAACTGAGAACCCCATTCATCCTGTTCAGAGACAGGATGTGACCGTGGAAGACAGATCAGAAAAATGTAACGTGAGACGGAATCAGTTTGAAGTTACTGGCTCTGAGGATAGAGGAAGGTGGCCCATGAGCCAAGGAGTATCAGAGGCAGCTAGAAGCTGGAAAATCAAGAAAGTAGGTTTTTCTTTAAATCCTCAAGAAAGGAATGTGGGGCACTAGCACTTTGAGTTTACACTTTTGAAATCTATACCAGATTTCTGATCTACAGCACATTATAAAGCACTTCTATTTACAAACAAACTAATATTGCTCACATTTCTTTTAAAGTAACATGTCGACATAGTCATAGTGCTGAGAGAGAAGTCTTCCCTTCTCTCTCAGGAAAATAACCGTGCTTCCTTCTTTCCTGTTCTCCAAGAGGCGGGGACAGTCATACGTATATCACTATGATTAATCAATGATTCATTTTAGTGCCTCCCCTTCTCTTTCCTGAAATTTCTATATATTTTTCTTCCACTTATTTAATATTAACCTAAAATATGACTGATTCCCTATGAAACCCACACACACAGCTAATTTCTACTTCACTTCTCCATTTCCTCTCGATCTAGCACAATGCACCTGCAGTTCATAAAACTTGACTGGCATTGTTTCCATGGGAGGCAACGAGGAGTCCAGTACAAAATCATCAGACCTGCAATCGAAAGTTCTCTTTGACCTTTCTTCAGTATATCCTCTCATTCACTATTACACTTGCACTACTATTTTCCTTTTTGATTTTATGACCCTTTTAAAATTATTGGCAGATCCCAAAATATCTTGGTGGATCTCCCAAGATTACTTAAATCCTAAAAGTTGGGGATGTCTATCATTCTGTCATTAGAATTTCTCTCCTATTTTGCATTTTTCCTGGATCATTTATCTCCTAAAATGACATCAGCTCTAATTTAAATGCTGTTGGGTCTCTGATCTATATCTCTGGTTTCAACTTTGTCTTACCAGAATACCCTACTTGCAAGACATTTTCCACTTGAATTTTGATTTAGTCATATATTGCTAAATAACAAGCCACACAAAAATTGAGCAGCTTGAGTCAAGAAACATTTTCTTGCTCATGAACCTGCAATCAGGGCTGAGCTCAGTCGGGCAACTCTGCTGGTCCTGACAGGGATCATTCCTCTTCATTTAACAAGATAAGGGAAGGAATGAGTTAGAATTCAGAAATAACTGGGCCTTTCTCTTTCTATGTAGTCTCAGAGATGCTTCTTCACATAGCTAATTGAAGCATTTGTTTTCAGAGGAAAGTTTGATAAAAACCTCAAGATTACACATTGTTCATCTATTAAATTGGGCATAATGTTATTGATTGTACCCTAGAAATATTTCTAAATCCTTATCTCATTGTCCAATGCCTTTGTTATTTCTGCTTTACTAATTCTTACTCGAAACACTTCTATAGTCAATTGCCTTTTCTTTTTTGTGGATAAATTGATATTATAATCATGTCAATATCACTCACTGTTCAATTTAATTTCCTCCTAAATAAAAGCAAAGTTTTTAATATTTGGGGATTCATTGAGGGTACAAAGAAGTTTTAAAAAGGTAAACCAATGACATAAAAACTAGCAGACTGCTTCAGTAAAAGTCACATTAATTTATACAGAAGATTTTTCAGAAGAATTTCAAACATAAAATATTATGTGATATTTATACATTATTTCTCAACTTTATATCAAAAGAGCAAACTCTAAGATTGTTACTTATAACAACATATATAGTCTAAAGGGCACAAAAAAATTCAAGTATAGATTGAGAAAACCAAAAATATATATTGATTTTACTATATTCTTACTGATTCACATTTTCAATAAACAGAATAGTTTAAAAATAATCAGTTATAAGTTTTATTTTAATTCAATAAAACAAGAGTTTTATGCTACAGAAAGAAATGATACCAATATTGATTACCATCTTGAGAATCACATTCGTATTACATTTGTTTATAAAGGGCAGGTTGTAGGAGGTTATTTTAATGTAAACTGAAATCTGAACCAATATGAAAAATACTAAGTACTTTAGCAACAGATAAGACCTTGTAGGATATTTTAAATAAAAAGATGTACACGTACTAAAACAACTATTTTAGTCCCAAATCGATTCTATAACCTTGAGAAATATTTACACATATTCATAAAGACATTTCTGTGAAGGTTCACTGTAGCATTGTTTAAAAAAATTTAAAAAGGTGTCATTTAAATGTTAATAAGCAGAAGAAAACATGAATTGTGGGTCAGCTAAAATGAATATGAATAACACATCATTACATGAGACGGCATGGATGCACCTCCAGACTAGAGTGACTGACTGGTGGTAAAAATATTAATAGGAAACATAATTAGAAATAAAAAACACTACTTTTAGAAAATTAAAAATACTTGGAAATGGAAGGGTTTAGAAGAGAGAAAAAAGAAAGAATGTGATAAGCAATAAAGACATAGTTCAAAATAAATATATTTTGGCATATTTGTTTCATAACGATATATATTTTTTCTATGTATGTAAGAACCTGTGAAGGAAACAGCAAATGATTAAGATTTAAGATGGTTATTTATTATTTTTTCTCTGTATAATTTTATGCACTTAAACTATTGAAAAAATCATAAAATAAAAATACCACTACTATTAATAAGTGATGGAAAAGAGTTAAATCTCTGGAGACCTGCTTGTTTCTTGCATACATAAGTTCTCCTGCTGTGAGACTCAAACCGTACGTATATATCTCTGGGATAGATATTTTGTACATAGTTCTGTATATGAAAGTGGTTTACCAACTTTTATAACAAATATTTATTTGGCATTATGTAGTATGTTGTCCCAATACAGCATTTTATACACACTCAGCCCAGAGTCTAAAACCAGCATGAAGAAAAATGCCCTGGTATGTTATTATTTGTAAACTTCTCAGTTCAACGTTATGATGGTGTGAGAGGTTTTTTGTTTGTTTGTTTGTTTGTTTTTAGTAGAAAATGCCATTTTCGATTTCTTTGGCTTGCTCCAAAGCTAAAAGCAATTTTTAAAAGAAAATTTTAGATTAATACGGGGTTACAAATGATTAGGTTATATTGTTTGTGTTTCTCAGGGAAAGTTCAAGTTGTAGTTGAGGTCTTTATCCAGGGGAGGCGCTGTCCTCCCCTACATTGTGCACATTAGGTGAGAGGTCACCAATCTCCCTCCCTCCTTCTCTTTTCCTTTCCTCTCCTCTCACTTCCGCCCCTCTTGAATATGCTTGTTTTTCTCTCTGAGAGGGTTTTGATACTTCAAAAAGAAAAGTGGTCTCCAGGAATGTAAAGATTGAAAATACAAACCAAATCAAACCTGAAGTAGTGATTCGGGGAAAGCAGTGAATTAGAATCCTTAGCACTTCATTCACGGGATGGAAACTATGGCTAAACATAACTGACGTGTCACAGTCAACACCATGTCCATAAAGCAGCCAGCGTCAAAAATCGTTAAGTGTCTATTTTGTGCTCACCACTTGCCTGAAAAGTCATATTACCAAAAAAATGCATAGTCCTTACCTTTGAAAAGGTAATAGTGCAATAATTAGAGGTAAACCTGAAAGATAAATTTCAATAATGTGATAGACAATATAGTTTCAAGCACATGCAAAATAGAATAAATATAGATGTATCTGTCTTGAAAGAATCCATGGGTTTATTAAATGTACACAGAAGTTAATTCTGAGCGTGGTAGCTTTACACATTAAGTATTTTTTTTTTAAGTTTTCAGTTGTTACATTGGTCAATCAAACTATTAAATTACTGGAAAGCTTATTGGAAAGGCATCTCAAACTGAAGCACTGCACCTCCCCCCTGTGAACAGTTCAAAGATTTCAAATACATGTCAGAATAAAGCATGTTACTCTGGAGGATATTATAAATCACAGAAAGTGGTGAGTAATTTTAAAGGTAAATATAATTTTTTTCAATCAATTCTTTTATGAAAATAGGATCTTATTTTTTATGCTTATTATAATTTCAGTTTCACTAGTCATATAATAATGATTTTATACACCACTATGTCATCCTTGAAATAAACTAACAGGATTTACTTGAACATGTCTCTTGGTTTTCAGTCAACAATTCTTGGAGAATTCTTCTTGATTATGCAGTGTATACTAAGAATTCTCCAGAAAAAACAGAGTTCATAGGACATACATAGATATATGTTATGTTTTTAAGAGTAGATTTATTATGAGAATTGAATCACATGACTTTGGAAGCTGAGAAGTCCCATAATATTCTGTCCACAAGCCAGAGAATCAGGGAAACTGGTGTCGTAATCCAATCCAATCTGAAGACCTGAGAACCTGGGTGGGGTGAGGGTACTGTCAAAAGTGTTGAGGTCTAAAATCTACATACCTGGAGTTCTGATGTCCATCGCCTGGAAAACGTGGATGCCCAGCTCAAGGAGAGAGAGAAGACAAATAAACCCTTGTTCCACCTATTTATTTTGTTTCTCAAGGGTTGGGTCATGCCTGCTCACATTGGGGAAGACATACCTTATTTACTCAGTCTACTGGTTCAAATGCTGATCTCTTCTGGAAATACTGATAGACACGCCCAGAAATAAGGATTGGTCAGTTATCTGGCCATCAATTAATGCAGCCAAGTTGACACGTGAAATTAGTACAGAATAACTACACTGAATTGAAAGTCAGACACACCAAGGGTGTTAATACAACCTTCACCTTCCTAAGACTAGACTGCCCCCTCCAACCTTGACAGTGATGGTATTTTCTACATCTTGAAAAATAGCTAAAGGGTAATTTTTACAAAGAGGAAAATTGTGAATCTTGTATAAATAAAAATGTGCACACATGACAAGTTTTTAACTAATTTAAGAATAAGGGAACTAGAAAGGTGTCATGAACTGGTTCAAAAAATAATCTGGGTACACATATATGGACAATTAAAAATGCTGGAATGAATTTAATGCATGCAAAACTGGTATCTTTCACAAAAGGGGGCAAGAGTGAATGTACCTCCACTGGACAAAATTTATTTTCATTTCTTTCAAAGAGAATTATTTACATTCTTATCAGTTTCCCCGAACGTATCAAACTGTTCAATAGCTCAATGACCATGAAGCTGCAGTCCTTGGTAGAATCAAATAACATAATAAGTTTTTGCCATTTCCAAGTCTTTCATGATTTTTTTCCTTTCCAAATCTAGAAAAGCCATAGAAAAATATGGGTAGAATTAAATTAGAAAGTTCTATTAATTCTCTAAAACAAAGAGAAAATAAGCGAAAAATTTTCAAGATTGTTTTAATGGAGGACGTTTGATTCAGGATTGTAGTGTTTCTAAAACGCTTTCTCTCACAAAACACACTTAGAAGAGAGAATGAAAGGAAGGTGTGTAAAAACAGTGACTTCCTGGGCGTTATTTTCCTCCAGTTCACAGCCAGGCACCCGCAGTGTCTCCAATGTTCAGTACTGGCAAATTGAATGAAGTTTGCTTGTACTGTAGAATTTCAGTCAAGACTTCATTGTGCCATTGATGTACGATTGAATGTGAGAAGCCTATGAGAATAAAAGTAGAAGAGAACTGGAGTTATTAGGCACACACCAGAAATGTCATAACATGAGGAAAAAAATAAGGACAAAAATTATTCCAGGCAATTTTAAAGCAATTGGGTCTGAATATTTGCAAATCATTTTTCCTTAAAATAGCAGGTGGTATTTACAAAAAAATGGAAGATACAGTATCCTAAATTCTTCCAGTTTTGTCTGAAAAAATATTCAATGCTTTTCAAATAGTAAGACTCTAAAATTATATCTGTTAACACCTGCTATTTTACAGCAATGTGAGAACTATGAATCAAAGTTTTATTAATTATGCAGTAGAATATATATTATATATATTGTACGCACAGATACACACTCACACACGCACAAATCTTTTCCCATCCCTGTCTTCCTAGTCTGTCCAACTTCTTCTGGCCTTGGTCTATACATTCTTAAATTAAAAAAAAAAAATTGTGTAAACAATATTCTGGCACTTCCATCTTGTAAATGAACTAGAGGAAATTATTTTGAAAAGTAAAAGTGGAACATTGATATTCTTTTCTCTTTTAATTATTACATTAATACTGCAAATCCTTAAGAAGCACAATCTTAATTAATAAGGAAAAGGATCCTTAAAGGGAAGTTGAAAAGTCCAATCTGTTTATTGATATTTTGATATTTACTTCCCAGTGCCCTTCACTTACGCTGTATCTAAGCACTGTTGAGAGAACCACGTGTTCTTTCTCTTGTGCAGGAATTTCCTCCTCCTTCTCCTGCTTCTCCCCCTGCACTACCACTGCTATTGGCGTCTTCTTTTCCTCTTTCCTCGTCTCCTTTTCCCCTTCCTTTTTCTCTTCCTCCTCTAGCTCCTCCTTTTTGATCATTAGTCGCTCCTCTCTTTCTTTTTTCTCCCTTCCTCGTTTTTGCCCCTCTCCTCTTTCTTCTTTCTTTGACTTTTTCATTTGTCTCTCCATAACTACCAGTTTTGTGGTTGACATAGTCACATAAAATCCTTAACTCAGAACTAGGTCTAGATAGGTTAGAACTGGTATTGCTTGACATTGGAGTACTGAAATTCTAGTCAGCGATCTGCAATTCAGATTTGAATTCAGACTGGTAGCTTGGCTCAGCTGCTTATACAGGGACAGCACAAATAGTAATTCCAATCAGCACATTTGTTCAAGTTCTCTGTCAAAGATAAGGGTAAGCCACAGACCCTCCAAACCTTTAATATGCACACATGTGTGAACATTATGTAATTTAAAATTGCCTTGAAAACAATGTATTCAGAAGTTGAGGGAAGTGTAAGTTATTAAACTGCTGTACTCCAGTCATTAACTGTGTACAATTATACAACATATAAATATTTTATTTGTACTTGTGTGTCATTATGCAAAAATATGCTTTCTACATGCTTACATAAATGCAGTATATATCATAATATGTTCAAATCAATAAAATGAGAAGTAGAGATATATACTCTAACAAGGTACACTTTCTATCTGAAATCTATTTTGTTCCTAAGATTTGGATAGCAAATAGAAGAAGCTAGACAGAAATGAATATATATACATACCTCAAAAATTTTACAACAGTCTGCTACATATCTGAAGTCAAGAAAGGATAGTTCAAATCACCAGGGAAAAACCTATATATGGAATGGGTCATAATTACATTGTTTGGCTGATTGATGGGCTTAGGCAACTCTGCCCCCTTGTGGTGCTGTGTGGGCTCACAAAACTACTCTACTTCATATTTAGAAATAAATCTCAAGTGTTCTTAAATGTGCCTGAACATTTAAATCAGATGCCCAGAAAATACTTAGATTCCTATGGGGTCGAAAAAAAGCATAAAACATCTTGGATAAGGATAGAATATACGCTGAAACCACCATGGCTTGACACATAAGTTTTTGTTTTTTTTTTTCCTTGTTGTGGAGGTTTGGGTAGGCATCCTTCTGTAAGTGAGGCCACAACTTGTGCTTCTTTATCTTGTGATCTAGCCTCTTTGAGGTTCCTCCATTCCTCTGCTGTATTACAATCTTGTGAGTATCCAGGGGATTTAAAAAGGAGAGAATTGTGTAGAACGCTTTTTATGCCTCAAACCTGTGTCATTTCCATCCACATTCCAGAGTCCAGGACCCAGTCACATGGTCATACCTAAATGCAAAGGGGACTGATTAGTGTACTTTGCCCAAAAGAAAGATAAATGAGTTTGATCAATAACTAACCAGCCTCTTCCCCTTTGTTAAAATTAGATCTCAAACACGTGCAGGTTCCCTTAGTTGAGATGTAATCCTAAAAGAAACTTATCTGGAATTAAAAACAATGTACCCCCTAGGAGAAGCACCATATGAGAGGTCAGAAAAATAGACCAGACTAAATAACACTATCCATATATCTGGCTCAGCACCTGTGGCTCAGCGGGCTAAGGCGCCAGCCACGTACACCGGAGCTGGCAGGTTCGAATCCAGCCTGGGCCCTCCAAACAACAATGATGGCTGCAACCAAAAAATGGCCGAACGTTGTGGCGGGCGCCTGTAGTCCCAGCTACTTGGGAGGCGGAGGCAAGAGACTCGCTTGAGCCCAGGAATTGGAGGTTGCTGTGAGCTGTGCTGCCACTGCACTCTACCCAGGGTGACAGCCAGAGGCTCTGTCTCAAAAAAAAAAAAAAATTCCTTTTGTCTAGGAAATCTCAAATCAGGGACCATAGCTAGCATTAGAAAGCTTGTAGGTTACCCTAAATTATATCCAAAACCCAATTAAGGGCAAATAGTCATGTAGTCCAGTTTAGGAGTATTGTTGCATTCAATAAAGCTTTATTTGAAGATAGCATCTTCGCAAATGTAACTAGTTAAGATAAGGTCATACTGGATTAGGGTGGCCCCTAATCCAGTGACTGGTGTCCTTACGAGAAGAGAAAACAGACAGAAATGTCATGTCAAGACATTCACAGGTGAACAGGTAGAGTGAAAGCCATTTGATGATGGAGGCAGAAATAAGAGTAATGCATCTGTAAACTAAGGGATCCCCAAACCCCAAGAATTGCTCGCAAGCACTTGAAGATAGGAAGAGGCAAGGAAAGATCCTTGTCAGTGTGACTTGGTGCAAATGAATAATACTCAGTCAATTTGCACTGAACTGAGGGACGCGGGGAGGCCAACACCAGCAAGCACTCTGCAAGGAGAAACTA
>CAUYRH010080664.1:0-106428 GCA_963574655.1 Perodicticus potto | reverse complement strand
TGTGGCTAGCGCCTTAGCCCATTGAGCCACAGGCACTGAGCCTAACTTAAAAATTTTTATACCCAGGATATAACAATGCCTGACATGCCTTTTTATTGAATGAAGGATATTTATCTATTCTTCACAAGATAAAACACAGTTACTTTCAAAAGGTAAAAAAAGAAAAATCAAATTAGTGGCAAAAAATGGATCAATTGATAGTCCTGAGACAACTGAATGGCATTTAGAAAAAGTATGAATTCAAACCCATCCCTCCATCCTTGTACCAAAATAGATTCTATGTGAACTAATATTTTAAACATAAAACATGAGGAGTACCAAATAAAATGTGGGAGTTACTGTTCTGTTTTGTTTCTTAATAATTTCATTTCAGAGGAGGCCTCCCCAAGCACAAAACCTAAGTTCTATACAGAAAAATACCAATATGTTTGACTACAAAAAAATTTTTTTTGCATGTTTGAATAAAAAAGTACTATAGATAAAGTTGAAAGGCAAATTAAAAAATGGGGGAAAGATTGCAACACACGTGACAGGCAAGGTTTCACGTTTCTGTTGTATAAAAAGCCCTCGTATGTCCATCATCAAGAGACAGACCATTAGGAAAATACTCAGAAGACAAATGGGCAGAAGAAGAAATCCAAATAGTCTTAGAAACTTTTGCAAATTGGAAAGAACAAAGAAGATGCCACACACCAAGCAATGGTGTTAACACATAACTTTCAAGGAGATAGGGAAGTGAGCTTTCTTGTACATCATTTGGAGTGAAAACTGAGACTAGCTCTTTGGAAGGCAAGTCCACAATGTCTATTGATATTTTAAATGCATAGCTCTTTTGACCCAGCAATTTCATCCTAGGAATTTTTCTTACAAATATTCTGGAACTTGCTTACGAACATGTACTTGCAGCATCCTTTATAACAACAAAAAACTAAAAATGAGCAAACTAGTCAATCTCATTGAATAGCATGCAGCAAGGAAAAAGCATGAGATGTATATGTACACAGATGAGCCCAAACATCTAAGATACATTGTTAAAGGAGGAGGAAAGGAAACAGAAAAATAGAGAGCGCTCTAGTAGATTGCATATTAAAGTATTAATATGCATATGGATGTTTCTGCAGAAACATTCCTGGAAGAATAGATGAGACTGATGGTGGTTATTTCTGAAGAATAGGACTAGGTATTTGCATGAGAGACAGATTAAGTTTTCATAAACCCCCTTTGGTCTGTTTTAATTTTTCATCACAGGTGCCATTTTCAGAATTAAATAAGATGTATTTTTTGATCAATTTCAGGTCTATTTGACTAGTTATTAACTGGTTTTGGACTTCACCACTCTTTCTGTACACAATTTGGGGTTTATATTTGGAAAACAATATGTACAGAGCCTCAAGTAAACCACTTTGTGTAGAGGTGAATGGCTCACAATCTGGCCAAGGGTAGGAGTCGGACTCCCCTGTGTTCACAACTGTTGGCTTTTCCATTCACACATCTAGCCCTCAGAACCGGCGGGACCTCCCAGCCCAGCACAGAGTCCCCACAGCCAGGCTCTCCATGAAGATGGGTGCTGCCTCTGCCAGAGAACCACCATGCAAGGTGCTGCCCCTTGCTTTTCATCATAAATTCCCTACACCACTCCATTCAGGAATTTCTTTTTAGATTTTCTGTATGAGTTGGACAGTCAAGTTCTAGAATGTGGTTTCTTTAGCAGACTTTTTTTTTTTTTTTTTGGCTTGGAATCTTAGCATCAAATTCAGTGTTCAGTGGATCCATTAACTACTTAAGCAGTTAATAACCATTTTAATGATCTGATGATGACCAAAATATTTTGGGGGAGAAACCATATATCAACCTAAGTTGTAAGGAAATGAAGAGCCTTAGTGTTAGTGTAGTGAGAACTTTTGCTGTTGTATAGGTCAGACCTGTAAGGTATGAATGACTTCCAGGAAAGACAGTATCTTTTATACAGTCTTCTTGCTAAAGAGCTTTAATTTGCATGTAATTATGAGGAAATTATCCAACAAATCCAGAATTGTGGCACATTCTAGCCTTACATTCAAAATATCAATAAACATGAGAAACAAACAAGAAACAAGGGATTATTCCAAATTAAAATAAGCTAAAGAGACATAACCAAATACATTGCACAAATATTAGATTCTGGAGTAGGAAAAAAAGCCAACATAAAGGCATCTAGGAGGCAATTAAGAATATTGAACATGAAGTCCATATTAAATAACATTAATGTTATCTTTCCTAGGCGTGTGGCTGGTTACCTAACAGAATGGCCTTATTCTCAGGAATTGCCTATTACAGTATTTAGGAGTGATGTCTATTCAGATGGTTCAGGGAAAAAAGAACATCGCTAGGGAGCTAAAACCACCAACAGAGGAAAATATTAACAATTGGTGAGTCTAGATGGAGGGTATACAAGTTTAGACTGTATTTTTCTTTTCTTTTCTTTTTTTTTTTGAGACAGAGCCTCAAGCTGTCACCCTCGAGAGAGTGCTGTGACATCACAGTTCACAGCAACCTCCAATTCCTGGGCTCAAGCGAGTCTCTTGCCTCCACCTCCCAAGTAGCTGGGACTACAGGCACCCGCCACAACGCCCCGACCAGTTTTTGGTTGCAGCCGTCATTATTGTTTGGTGGGCCAGGGCTGGATTCGAACCCGCCAGCTCAGGTGTACGTGGCTGGCGCCTTAGCCCGCAGAGCCACAGGCGCCGAGCCAAGACTCTATTTTTCTTCAAATTCTTCCATAAGCTTAAATTCTCAAAATGGAGAAATGGGGATATGAAAGAAAAATCTGGTCTGGTTTGCACAAAATCATCCTCTTAGTAAACAGATAATTCTATAGCAAAACCAAAGAAATTTAAAAGAAGGAGGAAAGGACTTTTTAGGTCAGTCTCTACTTTCTGCCACTCCTAGTGACCAGACATTCACCCTCTGTTATAGCCGGTGAGGGCCGTCATGGGTGTCGTTTGGCTTCTTTGGGTGACAGCAGTGGCCTTTCGGCCCCCAGCTCATGCTCTGGCTTCCGGGAGGTTCCCTGACCCGCCTCTTCACACCATATCCCGGGGGGGTGTTTCCATTTGTGGTCCCAGGTGGCTTGTTTTTCTCAGCCTTTGCCCCCAGCCCTCCCTCCCTCTCCCCAGGTGTCTCTGTTTTCGGCCGTCCCCAACCCCCCAGCCTTTGTCTAATTAAGCTGAAGTGGTGCCACCTGGCAAAGTTTTCCTTCCTAGGCCTCTTTGGACTTTTTTTTTTCCTTTTTTCCCTCTGGGGCTGTCAAGAGTTTCTTGTCAGCATCTTTGGCCTTTCCTGCCCTCCTCCCTGAACTGGGTCTGTGGTTTTGCCAGGTGTCCACTTCTTGGTGGTCACGTGAATTGCTGATGGCTTTTTCAGAAACCAGGAAGGCCCAGTCCAGGCTGCCCCACGCTTCTCCAGATGAAAATTCCAAACATGGGTGCCCTGGGAGGTGGTTTTGACCCTCGCACCTGTTTCTCTAGGGAGGGCGCAGTCTGGTTTCGTGTCCCCCTGTTCTCAGTCCGAGGGTCAGGAAGGGGTGCCACGGCTGGGTCCCCAGCAAGGGCCTTACCCACCCCTCCCCCTCACCCCTGCTTTGACTCTTTAACTTTTACACTTTGAAAGTCCAGGCCAAAACCTTTCCTATCTTCCCACCAGAATTCTCAGGACCATCCAAACAATTCCCCCCCAAAATCCTAAACTGTCCAGGCCAATTTAATGTTCTGGGTCTACTCAAGTGAGGACACCAAAACTCAGGAATCAATTCTTACCAGGATTTCCTAGATTTGAGCCACGATCTGTTTAATGAAGTTGGACTATTCATACAGTGACTGAAAAAATGCCTTGAGAAGAGAAGTGACATTTCTCTAGAAATTGTGTGAACCAAGGGACATCTTGCTTTGGGCTAGAATATGGTATCTAAAACTGATCATTGATACTCAACAAATTAGCACAATACGCAAACTATAGGTAACTGGGTACCATTCACATTACCTTCTTCTCTTGGCCCTTGGGTATTTTTTCCTGAGGAGGTTTCCAACATTTGAGAAGCAGAGATGAATAAAAATAGGTGGAGGATCAGAAAGCAGTTGTGGCCCTACTCACTGATGAGCTCTGTGACTTGGTTCAAGTTACTAAATGTATTTGCTTCCATTTCCTCGTTTTCTAGGTAGGGGGGGCTTATAGATTTGATCATATCTGAAGTCCCCCTGAGTCTTTTTTCTCCTTTTAAACATCCAGGGGAGGTCTTTGTTTCTCACAATTCTGGTAGTTTGGATTCGCGCATTCAGATCTAGTATGAACCCAAGGCTCGGATAATCTAAAAGGAGCTGTGTGGGAATCAGAGACTGGCGCAAGGAAACACGTGCAGCGCGTCAGCAGCGAGGTTGCATCAAGGCCGAGGTGTCCTCCTTATAGACCTAAATCTCAGCGGAGCCCCTCTGCCACCCCCCGGGTGCCCTGCACTGCAGAGCCGCATCTGGTTTCATCACCTCTTGCTAAGTGTTTGATGATGATACCTTTGATCTGAGTCCGAATCCCCAAATCAAAGTGATCGTTTGTTTAATATTTGTCACACATCCGGAAATTCTAAAACCCAAAACAGAATAGAAGGCACACTATGACAAGGATTTTTCTTTCCAGCCAATTAAGGTCATTAAAGAACAGTTTCCCAATTTAAATAGTTGCCTAAGCTTAGAATGACTGAGTTTCCCCAGCAACAGGTTACAAAAAGGGCATACGAAATCGTGGCGGAGAACAGGAAGAAAATGCAAACCTGTAAGGAAAGAGTCATTTTATTAGTTTTAATTGTGAGTGGAGCTCTGCCTCTTTCTTCTTTTGATCTTTTTAGGGTTATCATTCCGTCTGATAAATAAATAGCATTGCGTTTCGGATAGGATTTATGGAAGAGCTATTTGGGTTCTGTTTTGTCTTCTTTATGGCTTTAACAGCTCACATAGAACTAAAGTATAATCAAGAAATTCCTTTGACAACAACATAGTTCAATCTGAATAGAAGGCGGATTTAAAACATGGATCTAAGCAATGGAATGAATCTTAAAGTTAGGTGGAGGGTTATTTGCCAGGTTTGACTCTGGTTAGCACAAGAACAAAGTTGAGGATTTTCGCCCTAGTGAAGCCCTCATAGAAAAATATAAGATAGAACTTGAAACAACATTCCTCCTGTTTTACCAAACTGTCACTCCAAGGCTGTAGGGTTCCAGAGAAGGGCAACAATTTCCATTCTGTTCCTAGAAGGAAAAAGCATCTGAACACTTGTGGCTTCCCTCTGGCCCCGCCCCTATCTGGAGGGATGTGGCTTACTGATTGGTGGGTTTGGGAAGGGAACGAGCATACTGGCTCCCAGGCAGCGAGTCTACGGTCGAGGTAATGTCACACAGTGAGCCCAAGGGGCAGGCTCCACGTGTGTAGGGGGAGCTATAGTTGGCTAGAGCTGCCCGTGACGGAAGGAGCTAATGGTGTGTAATTCAGGATGAAGGGTTAAGAAGCTCAGTCTGCTTGCATGGTGTAGCCCTGTCTTCTAATTTGGTTTTTTTGTTTGTTTGTTTGTTTTGTTTTGTTTTTGTTTCAGGAGACAGAATCTCACTCTGTGCCCCTGGGTAGAGTGCCATAGCATCATAGCTAACAGCAACCTCAAACTTCCAGGCTTGAGCAATCCTCTTGCCTCCGCCTCCCGAGTAGCTGGGACTACAAGCCTGCACCACTGTGTCTGGCTAGTTTTTTCTATTTTTAGTAGAGACTGAGTGTGGCTGTTGCTCAGGCTGGTCTTGAACTCCTGAGCTCAAGCAATCCACCCTCCTTGGCCTGGCAGAGTGCTAGGATTAGAGGCATGAGCCATTGTGCCAGGCCAAATTTAGTTTTATTTTTAATAAAACTGATATTTTTGTCTCTGGTTGTGTGACTTCTATGTATCTCCCAGGTTGTGAAACAGCAAGGTGTTATTTTTGGAGACCACTGCAATTCTGTAAGAAGATGTCAATCAACATTTACCTGCAGGGAGTCAGGCTCATTCCCAGGCTAAGATTTGGCTCCTGTCTGGAGCAGCCTGCAGTTGGGGATTATGAACTTCGATTTTATTAATTTTAACTGTGAATAGTGCTCTACCTCACTCTTCTTTTGATCTCTTAGGTGATCTCATCATTCTGTCTGATAAACAAATAGTGTTGCATTTCTAATGTGAGTTATGGAAGAGCTATTTCAGTCCACTTTGTCTTACTGTAGGGCTTTAACAGCCCACACAGAACAAATTTGATTGCATTTATATTTAAACTTTTTTAGCAAGGGAAACAGAAGGATTAGATTCAATAAAGGCAGGAGCCAGTTCTAAATATGTTTAAACGAGTTTTCCCCACTGATAAACAATAATTAAGTATCATTTACAACCAGGCAGAAAAAGAAAAAAAACTAACCTGACAGGAAAAAAACCCAACAACAACAACAACAAAAGTCATCAGTTCTCCTAAAGAATTTGCGCAATGCTCAAGGCAAGTTACAGCTGGATCCTCTTAAAGAAATCAATCTTTTCTAGTAAATGATTTGTAGGACAATTGAAATCTATAAAGCTGTGTAGTAAATTTACTCAATGAAAAGGATTTTCAATATTTTAGCAAATATCAAATTGCGCAGGATATTCTTGCAATGCCAGAAGGGGAAAGAGAACACATCATAGACCCAACAGCCACTCTCAAGAGGTCCAGCCTGTGCCTCGGCACTGCCCTTCCAGGCCTCAGGCAAGTCCCCGTGCAGATTGATGGAAGTTACTTTGGTGCCCTAATGCTGACAAATTTACTTATCATTCATGATAATGACTCTTGCTGCTTGAGGGAAAAAATTTTTTAAGTACCTAAGTATTGGAGGATTACATTATGCCTTACTAAAAAAGGCAGAACATTAACTCCTACACTGACAAGGCAACATCAGTCAACTCTGCACCAGATAATTGTACTATCCACTTGTTAAAATAGAGTAACCTCTCTGTGTCCAGGGCATGTTTTGTTTCAAATTGCCACTGTGACTTACTTTCTCATTTTTTAAAAAAAATTGTTTGAAAAAATTCACTCTACAGACTGTGCTTTGACCTCCTATTTATGTAACTTTCTGTTTTGAACTTGACAAAGCACTACAATGGCAAGTTAGGTCTTTCATTCCCACTCAAGAAGTATATCCTAGTGATCAGAACTCTGGGGTGAACATATGAAGGAATACAATGAGAAATGCGGCTGGCCTCATACCTCCCCCTTTGCTAGTAGGCCAGAAGTCACAGAATTTAAACAGAAAGCTCCCAAAGGACTCCCAAATTTAAAAGAAAGCTCCCAAAGCACTGACTCATTACACACCAAAAGGGCGAAATCTTTGGGAAGGGGAAGATTTCGCCCTTTTGGTGTGTAATGAGTCAGGTCTGAGGATCAACACAGAGTCTTTAAGGCCTTTTGAGATTTCAAGAAAAATTAATGTGTTGATTTTGGAAGTACTCATAGGATTCACAGAACAATGAAATATCACTTTTCATTAGCCTGGAAAGAAGAAGGATCTTGCAATAATTTGTTCAGCAAATAGCTCTGAGATCAGGAAGTACAGGAGGTGTGCTGCTGGCCTCCAAGGACCCAGTGCTGAAGAGGAGAACACAGTCCTTGTTCTCACGGGGCTTACAGCCAGGACAATGTAGAAACAGACAACAAACACACACTCAGACAACTTCGCGCGTGATCGCAAGTTGTAGTGCGTTTGGGGAAAGAAAAGAACAGATGTCTACCTACCTTAAGTCCTGAAGAAGGGAAGATTTGGCTTAGCAATGGAGGAAAGATTGAAGAAAGGGCATGTGCAAGGAAAGGGTTTGGGGCTGAAAAGAGCTTTGCAGATCTTTCACCCAAGGTTTTGGGTGGGATTAAGGGAGATTAATAATATTTGGTAGCTGCTCCTAAAGGTAGCCATTGGACAGGAGGAAGTGACACCCCTAAGTTCCTGTTTCACAGGAAAGGTAGATCCCCACATTTATGCCTATGCCTAGGAAATAGAGAAGGTAGGACCCTTCCTCCTATGCCACACCTTAGGAAACTCTCTCTGGAGAGAAGACATTTGAGCTGAGAACTGAAGGATGGGGTGTGGACCAAGGAGAGGACATTGGGCAAAAGTTCCCAAGAGTGAACCTGAGCATGGTGCGGCGTGGGCTGGAGAGAGGGCCCCTGACGGAGTTGAGGATGTGAGCAAAGGCCAGATCATTATAGAGCTAAGTCATAGCCAAGAGGGAAAACTTTATTTGAAATATACTGCAAAACCTTTGAAGAATATTAAGCATGGGAATGGGGTGATAGATGAAATTTTGACAGTAGAATGGTGACCCTAGCTCAACCTGTGGGTCGTGACACCTTTGGCGGTTGAACGACCCTTTCACAAGGGTCACCTAATACATCCTGAATATCAGATATTTACATTACGATTCAGAACAGTAGCAAAATTACGGTTATTAAGTAGCAACAAAATTAGTTTATAGTTGGGGGACACCACAACATGAGGACCTGTATTAAAGGGTCACGGCATTAGGAAGGTTGAGAACCACTGCTGTAGCTGAAGCACAGAGAAGAGATTGGCAGGAAGTGAGGGGGACAAGTTAGATGGGGTGGCCATCATACAGGAGGGGGAGAATTGAGGGGATGAAAGTGGGGATGAAGCAGGTAGACTGGAGATAAGTTTGTGGTGGAAGTGGCTGTACTTGCCCATGCATTGCTTGTAGAGAGCAGGGAGGGGGAAGAGGAAGACATCCAGAATGACCCTGTTTGGGGGAGCACCTCGGTGCACAGGAGGGCTGCTCATGAGATGAGCAGGATTGGGAAGGCACAGTACTGGGGAGACAATCCAGAGCTCAGAATTAGAAGGGTTATGGGGATACACTTGTAAGTCATCCAGAACCACCACCATTGCAACACATATGAGCTTTGTGATTCATACACGGCTCACACCTGCCTTATCTCCTTTGCTGTGACTCTTCCTTACTTGTGTATGACTTAACTATTAAAGCCTTAAGCTGACATTCTTGTAGCTGAACCTAAAATAGTCCTTTCTTGGCATTGTGCTTGGGACCCACTGATTTGGGCCCTGAGGGGTATCTCACATCTTGGTTTCATGACTGGGTATAAGATAGATATTTCCTTTCCTCTGTAAAGTTCATCCTGGTCTTCTCTTCCATAGATTAGTGCTCCTGTCTGGTGGTGCCATCTACACACTGGACTTCAAAGACACCAGCTATTTGGTGTGTTAGTTTGAAGAAACGCTGAGCACTGAGCATACCCCCTGGTCCCCATGCCATGAACTCATGAACTCTCAGCATTGGTGGTAACAAAAGCCTTCCTGATAGAGAAACTCTGATTTGCCCTTAAATTAAGCCTGACCAAGGGACAAAAATGCAGCCCTTCCATAGGTCAGAGGCCAAGGTTACAGGATCAGGCATCACAATGCCTGGGTTGAGACCAATCCTCTCCCACTATAAGTTCTGTGATCTTTGACAAGTTACCTGAGCTCTCTAAGCCCCATTTCACCCATGGTATTATTATATGAAGTGAACAACTGTACATTTAATATGCTTAGCATAGAGCACATTAGAGTCATGGTAGGGGTCCCGGGTCTGTTGGCCTTTATTTTCTTTTTTCATCATGGATTATTTTAGTGATATGAGTTACTAAAGTGGTTAGTCAAAAAAACTGGAGTAAAAATAGTGAGCCATGCTCCTCGTTCTGAATGATGATGTCAATGCAATGGTTAAGGACATGAACTCCAAGATCAGCCTGCCTGGGTTTGAGCCTGACTCTGATGCTCACTAGCCATGTGACCTTGACTTTCTCAGACACTCATCTTTAAAACACAATGATTAGGTTATTGTGAGAATTAAATGAGTCAATAGATGGGAAACACTTAGAAGCACAACCTACAGTTCAGCCTTTGTAGATGTAAGCTACTATTACAGAAGAGACACAGTGGATGGGAGACAGAAGAGATGGAGGCTATGTTGGAATGATAGAAGTTTGGTGAATGATGTCTCTCAAGAAAATGGGCCTATTCCCCAGTGTCAGACATGCGGTAGCATTTAGAATGGTGTTGGTCTGATTCCTCCTGTTCCTTCTTTTTTTAAAGTTCCATTTACCTTGATATCCATGAATAAAGGGCTGTTGACTGTCTGGAATAATCTGCTCTGTAGGTGATGGTACATGTAGTCATGCACAGTGGAAAAGAATAAAGTGTTGGATGGGAAACCAACAGAGGGAGGAGGAAGCAGGAAGAAGCAGGTTCACCTGGATGGACCATTGTGCACCAGCTATGGAACAGGAGCCAAGGTCAAGGGCCAATTAATGTGGGTCAAGAGATGAAGTTAAGGGGAGTGGGAGAAGGGAACAAGAGGTGCCAGTTGCCATATGGCATCAAAATTCATATGTAGAAGTTTGGAGGAAAGGCTCAAGTAGAGGCTGGACATTTGCCAGAAGAGAGAACCAGCTAACAGTACAGAATTCTCACTGAGTTTACTTTTATAAACTCTCCATGTTCCAACCATCCCTGATAATCCATATTTCTAGTTGTGCTTTCTCGTGATTCCAGGGAAACTGAGCCAGCATTCTATCCCATGGTGGAGCTCAGGGCTTAGGTTAAGCCAGACAGCATCTTGTGATTCTGTCCTGCCACTCTGCTCTCAGTGTCTCATGTAGGTATGTGACCCAAGCTGGTCCAATGTGTTAATCTCAAGTGTTTAGTTTGTGGTTCTGGGATAAAGGCATTCCCTTTTTTTCTAGATGACGCGAGTATGTAAATGCTGGCATTTGCAGCAGTTGCCATTGTGTTATTCTGAGGGAAGCCAGCTTGAGGCAAAGCTATAACCCACAGGATAACAAAGTTAAGAAAATTTCAGAGAAATGTAGCTGGACATCATGAACCTTTGGCTCAAAGCATGCCTGAAGCTTACGTGCTTGTAAAACAGTTTAGTTGTGTCAGCAATAAATTCCTTTTTTTGCTTAATCCACTTCAAGTTAGCTTTTTTCTTTTCTTGCCACCTGGCTGCATCCAGACTCAGAGATCTGATTTTTCAGACACTGAGAGAAATCCCATCTCACCTTAGCCAGTCTCAGAAAAACTGGTATCTTTTTCTGTAGCTATTGCACACATAATGAATGCCCAGTTGTAAAGAGAAGATCACTTGATGTACATAGGAGCAGAGCAAGGCAAGTTACGTACATGAGTTGAATGTTTAATGACTTTCAGGTTTCTTGAGTTGTCCACTTTTCACTCCTAAAATCATCTGGAGTTCTTAGGACAGATGAAGTCCTTAGTGTGGGGAGCCCAGTCCTGGAGAGGATGGATGCTGCATCAGTCAGGATCTGCAAGGTTTGCTGCAGTAACAAACTGCACCTCCCCTCCATAAATCTCAGTAGCTTAAAACAACAAAGGCTTCTTTCTTGCACCTGCTTCATGCCCATCACAGGTTGGCTGGGGGCTCTTCTCTGAGATGCTGTTACTCTAGGACCTAGATGTTTCTCTTTGTAAAGTTGTTGGTTGCTGCGGTAGAAGAGCTAGGAACCTGGTTAAATCCTCCAGCCAACAAGTGACGCATTATCATAACTTATGGGCCAGGACTATGCAATCTTATTATGTGCTTAAAACGAGAGAACCAGAAATATTTGGCAAATGGAACTAATGATTATTACCTTGGCCTCTGTGGACCTCTTTTAGTCCCTGTTTTTTTGGGGGGGGTCTCCAACTCATTTTGGATTGACTCATAATTCATGTGCATTAATACATTCAGTTAGGTTCCTATCAAATAATGAAGACCCAGGAGGCATTTTTTTTGGACCCTATAACCTTCTTAATTAATTATTTTTATTTATTTTGTTTACTTGTATATATTCATGGCTGGGAGGCATTTTGTCTCTGTTAGATGACATTGCACACACACATCTCTGTTTGGATTCGTCATTACACATATAATCATATCATCCTCTGAATTCTCGCAGGGTAAGAATATTGTTTGTTATGTCCTTCAGTCCTCTGCTCGCCTAGGAGTACACTGTCAAATCTCTGACCACCACTCCATGTTTTCTCTACATAATTGAAAAAACTTTATTCCTCTGAAGTGTGATTATGTTAGCTTGACTAGTGGTCTTCAAATAATTTTGTTCACATCCCAACCAAAAGAGCTATGAAACATTACACACTTTAAAATAAAATTATGGGCTAATTAAGCATAATAAATACTGGTGTTATAATATAATACTATGTGAATTTTGGCA
This sequence comes from Perodicticus potto, assembly GCA_963574655.1. Classification (NCBI taxonomy): domain Eukaryota; kingdom Metazoa; phylum Chordata; class Mammalia; order Primates; family Lorisidae; genus Perodicticus; species Perodicticus potto. The sequence goes on along the minus strand of CAUYRH010080664.1, from coordinate 94,121 downwards.
TATTATCCAGAAGGATCTTAAAGAATTGAACAGCATTGTATAACATCACAGAAGGCAAGGGATACCACTTCAAGATACCACCACCTACTCATTAGATGGCACAAGGTGAGGTGATTATTTTCCATTCTTTTCTTACACAGGCGCATTGGGTGCATTGGCTAATGCTGAGCATGGGCTGAGGTTTGGTCTAAGCTCAGCTGAAGGGAATCTCCTGGGGAGAGATAAACCAGGTAGTCACATGTAGCATTCACACACACAGTAGGTTTTCCCACAGTACATTTACTAAATTCTTACATGGTATGGGAAGCTGAAGAGACAGGCTGGAAGATTCTGAAAGGCAGAGTGAAATCCGGTGCTTAGGAGGCAAAGTCTTACTAAGGAAAAACCCGCCTGACTACACAGCCAGACTTCCCTTCAAGATCGTGGCTAGGTTTGTTCATTTTTATATAAACTTTATTTTCTAGAGCAGTCATAGTTTCACAGCAAAATTGAGTACAAGGTACAACGATTTCTGCCCACACCCTCTACCCTCATGCATACACTGCCTCGCCCAGTATGAACATCCCATGCCAGAGTGGTGCACATGTTACAGTCAAAGAACCCCCATCAGTACATCTTAATTATGTAAAGTCCACAGTTGATATTATAGTTCACTCTTAGTGTTGTACATTCTATGGATTTTGACATGTATCCACCATTGTTGTCTATACCGAATAGTTTCACTGCCCTAAACATTCTCTGTGCTCTGCCTTCCTCCCTCCAACTCCTGGTAACCACTGATCTTTGTGCCATCTCCATGATTGTGCCTTTTCCAAAATATCATATAGTTGAAATCAAACCATATATAGCATGTTCGGATTGGCTTATTTCACTTAGCAACATTTAAGGTGACTCCATGTCTTTTCATGGCTTGATGATTTATTTTTTAGCACTGAATAGCATTCCATTGTCCGGATGGACTAGAGAAAACTAATTTTTGGTTGAAATAAATTACAGTAGTAGTTGTCTCTGGGACTGTTAGAGGAAGAATGACTTAGAAGGCTGAAAGTCACAATGGAATGTTCTGGGTGATAATGTTTTCTGTCTTGATAGGGGTTTGGGTTATACACATACTGGCCCATATATTTCTCACTGAAGGGTACATCAAAGATTTGTTAATGCCCTTTATGTACATTTTATTCTTTTTTTTTTTTTTTTGAGACAGAGTCTCACTATGTCACCCTGGGTAGAATGCTATAGCGTTACAGCTCACAGCAACCTCAAACTCTTGGGCTCAAGTGATTCTCTTGCCTCAGCCTCCCAAGTAGCTGGGACTACAGGTGCCCGCCACAATGCCCAGCTATGTTTTTTTTGTTGTTGTGTTGTGGTTATCATTGTTGTTTAGCTGGCCCAGGCCGGTTTCAAACCCGCTAACCTTGGTGTATGTGGTTGGAGCCCCAGCCGGTTGAGCTACAGGCACTGAGCCTGTACATTTTATCTTAAAGAAATCTATAAACATTGAATTCTAGTAATTTTTAATTTTTTTTAAATGGTTGTGTTAGGATCAAAAGCTTCAGTGGCACCTTAACTGAGCAGGGTAAAGTGTGTAGGCATACTTCTTAATTTCTAGAAACAATGGAAGTTTTTTTATTTCTTTTTTTTTTTTTTGAGTATTTTTTCATCATCAGAGTTAGAAGGGAGAGATTAGACACCTATAAACTTTTATCTTACAAGGCCTATACCTAGCATTTTAAATATCAGTAATTGTTTCATCCTTTCGTTTCATAAAGCATTTATTGAATATTTAGTCCATATTGACCTTATGTTTCTTCTTCCAGATAGTAAGTTAACAGACAGATAAGGCCCCTCTCTAATGCAGCTTACAAACCAGCAGACTTACGACGTACTTCACCAAGATCCTAGATAGACTCATTGCACACAGTGGACAATCAACATAATCATTTGATAATGACATTGTACCACCTTGGGTTACTATTTATCCTTCCATGTTAGCCATATTGTATTCTGAGCTTAGTAAACTCAGAACCATCGCCTATGCCCTACCTTGATCTCATTGTCTAAACCTGTGTACAAAACTCTTCAGTGATTTAATTACCAAGCTGTGATGTCAACGTATCTAGATACCTAAGTTTTCTATTTCCTCTAAAGCCAACTGAATAACTGAGCCAAGCATACCCAGAAAAAGTGCCAGAAGACATGTTCCAACCACTTGAAGCCCCAGAGTGGGAGTTTAATGATTTTCTGTCATTAAGGATGTTCTAAGTGGCAGTTGTGATACACGTGATGAAGCTGATGCTGCCTGGAACTCCCATCCACGAGAACATCATTGACCAAAATGGAGAGGGATAATGTAGACTCTGAACAATCAAATTCAGTGGCATTTAGCCACAGGAGCAGGCGGCTTCTTGTAGATTTTGTTGCTGAGCTTTGGAATCCAGCTGTGGAAGTGGCTTTCTGGCCGAAGCATGCTGATTGTAGCTGTCATCTTGGCTCCCTTCTGTGACAAACTTGGAGGAAAATTACCTGTCCATAATATTGAATTTTATCTACATAATTCTTCTATGAGTTCTTAGACCTTCACCTTGTGTTTTTCATACTTCTTAGTTTCACTAAGCCAGAACTATAGGATTGGGGCCGAAGTAGGTGATGTTTCTGAAAGAAACAGACCACTTATTAGTCCCAGGTGCCACTGAAGCTTTTGATCCTAATACAACCATTTTTAAAGCAATGCCCGGGACTTGTAAAAGTGGTTGTTTTATTACAGAAATACATTATAGTTTTGGTTAGAAAATGCCTTCATCGGGAGCTGCCACCTGATTGGCCGGTAACATAGTGAACTTCTGCAGTCACTTTCTAACCAAATAATATATTAAATTTTTACTTTGATTGCATGGCTTAGGGAAAGAAAAATCATTCTTTACTTATATAGCAAGATACAACTTAGCATACTTGGACAAGAAAATTATTAAACAAAATCACAGTTTATTTTAAACGACATTGAATTGGCTAGTTTATAAATTATTATTAATAATCCTCAATTTCACCATCTTGTTTGATCCTCATAACAGCCGTGTAGGACAGGGAGGTCTAGAATCATTATGCCTACCTGCTGGTCAAAGGAAGAAAGTGAAGTTCGTGGGGCAGAAATGATCAGGTCTCCTATGTCCATGAACAGAAGTGGATCTAGAATTGATCACTTTCATTCCAATTATCTTTGCATATCATTAGTTCAGGGTCCCAGTGCCCACAAACTGTAACTCTGGGAGCATCTTGAGAATAATTTCATGGTCCAAAGATTTGTAGATGAGTTGAGTTGTCCTCTCCTGGGCAAGGGTAAGGGTCTTCAATAGGAATAGGCAAGAAGGTGCCAAAATGGAAAATAAGGAGAACCTTCCATTTTAACTTATTCTTCATTTCTTTTCCTGGCTGATGACAATGTGGTGAAATTTGAAGACTACCAGAAACATACCCTCTCATCTGTTATTTTGCTTATAAAGGACCAACCTTTTTTAGTGTCCAAACCCACTTAATCACCATCGTTTTCCAATGGAAATAGTTCTGTTAAGAGCCATCCTCCTGTATGAGTGCACCTTTATGGAGCAGACCAGAGGGAAAAGTAATTGAATTTAATAAAAGCCGTTCCCAATATAAAGCCACAGGGAAATACATTGAACTTCAAAGCCAAGATGCATGGTTCCTAAATATAATTAATTGCCTGGCTGTTTCTTCCATCAAATCTCAATTTGACAGTAAAGAAGTGAAGTTCTTGGCATTTTTTTATTACAGCACTATGAATTCTCCATTGATGGTTATGGATAGATTGATAAAAGTCATTCTCAGAAATGTCATTTTTTAGATTTATCAAAATTGTCCCAGCTATGACTTCATACCCTCTCTGTGTAGGAGAGTTAGAAATACTATTAGATAATCTTACCAGACTTGTCAAAGGTGAAAACTTCTGAGTATGGTACATTCTGTCCCTTAACCTTTTCCCTATCCCTCTTTTAAAACTTTCCTCCCAAAGCAGAAAAAAATCTGTAGGAAAAATTCTTCTTTTCTAAGCAACTTATTTTTCAGGGTCCTTGTTTGTAATTGCTAAGGGTTAGTTAAATGCAGGTATAAAAATTATGAAGTTTGCCCCCATCATTGTCTAAGCCCACATAATGGTGAATGCCTCTAATTCAGCAGATCAAGAATACCTGAGTGTGGGATATCCAGGTGCTGTGACCTGAATGTTTGTGCCCAAACCATACTCTCCTGCCATACATATGTTGAAATGCTAACTCCCATGGTGATAGTATTAGGAAGTGGGACCCTTGGGAAGTGATTAGGTCATGATGAAATTAATATTCTTATCACAGAAACCCCAGACTTCACCTGTCCCTTCCATCATGTGAAGACATAGCAAGAAGATGCCATCTATGAGGACTCTCACCAGATGTTGCTTGGATTTCCAGCCTCCAGTACTGTGAGAAATGAATTTCTGTTGCTTATAAGCCACCCAGTCTGTGGCATCTTTTTAAAGCAGCCTAAACAGAGGAAGGCACCAGAATATGCAGAACCCACAGGCCATACGACACTTGTTAGAGGGACTTTGATGTGCATGTCTCCCCACTCTTCTCTCTGGGCCAGAGCTCCTTTCCAGATGGTTGGCCATGGTTGTCTGTGGATGGATGGAAGGGAGAAAGTTAGTGCAAGATCTGAGAGTAGAGAAGACCTTCCACCCCAAATTCTCTCCCACAGGCCCAAGCGCAGGACATCTCAGGTGAGTATGAATGGGAGTTTTGCTGACTCATTGTTGTACCTTGAGCATCACAAGTCATGATGGAAGACAGCGTTTCACCAAGAAGCAGCTTCACATTCAATCACTTGCGTTTAGAAGTGACTCTAAGAAAATGGGCAGTTGAAAGGAGAGACGGTAACCACGTAGTAAAAGATTTAATAATATCCAATTTCCAACAAAATGGGAAAGAAAAAAGCTATATACATGAAAATATCAAATGCAGAGCTGTCCATAATAGTAAAATATTAAAATCATATAAATTTTCAAAAGAAAGGGATTGCTTAGATAAATTACAGTACATTTACTTGGTAGTATAATAATGCTATTATTAAAATGTTAACCATCAAGGGTGGGAAGAATGTGGGAAAGCGTTTATGATGTCATATAAAATTTAAAAAGTAAGTATGTGGCTATATGACTACAACTGTGTAGAGAAGTTTAAGAGCAAAGACCAGAAGTAACTGCAGACAGAAGAAAATATTTATGCTGGGCTAGTGAAATTACAGAAGGTCCGAAAGCTTCTTCTATATTTTATTTCAGCACGTAATTCAGATATATATAATACACATATATAGTATAATAGAAAAAATATATAGAGAGAGAAACAATAGAGTGGAAATCAATGACGCCACTAGTGTTTTTAGCTTCTTCACACATGAACTTTTGGCTTGAGGTGTCTGTCTTTCATCCACAGTTGACCGGTGGATTTTCGTCACATAACCAGATAAGAGAGAGTTGAGTGCGATTGGAAAAGCATTATTTTCTTGTAAGAGACTGAACACCAGACTTATAGGAGCGGTCACCAGTTCTCCAGGGAGGCCCTGGGAGTGGGACAATCTCCGGGCGGGCTGGGAGATATTTTGCAGCCCGGAGACAAGCCTCAAGCAACTGCATGCATTGATGAGTTAAGATGGTCTCTCTTTCATGCTTACATGGATGGAGCTGGAAAATATTCTTCTTAGCAAAGTATTCCAAGAATGGAAGAAAAAATATCCACTGTACTCAGCCCTACTATGAAGCTAATTTATAGCTTTCATATGAAGGCTATAATCCAATTACAGCACAAGAATATGGGGAAAAGGGCAAGGGAGGGAGCGGGTTGGGGGAGGATGGGTGGAGGGAGAGTAATTGGTGGGTCCACACTTACGGTGCATCTTACAAGGGTACAGGTGAAACTTACTAAATGTAGAATATAAATGTCTGCACACAATACTGAAGAAAATGCCATGAAAGCTATGTCAACCAGTTCAATGAACATATTTCAAATTGTGTATAAAACCAGCACATTGTACCCCATGATTGCATTCATGTACACAACCATGATTTAATAAAAAAGTAAAAGAAAAAAGATAAAAAATTGGTCCCTCTTTAGCAAGCAGGTGTTGTGCCTTGAACATTTGTGGTGCAACAGGGTGGGAGTGGAGCCAGTGGGGAAAGAGCACGTAGTGACCATTAAGTACGTGGGCCCCCAAGCCTGTTGTATAATGTTTCAATAAAAGGCCACGGCAGAGGTTACTCAGGACTTTTCCCTGCGCCTAAAGGAGACCCACCTCTTGCAAACATGTACTTCTAATCTGTGTCCCAGCTGTTTTATTCACGCGGTGACAGAGCGCCACAGCGGCACCCACACTTTCTCCATCTGTCCTCTGAGCCAGACAGATCTCTTCATTTCCCGCTGCTCGCAGCTTGGCATTCTTGGAATTATCTAATGTCCAGCTGGCCAGCTGGAGCTAGGGTCAGATGGGGCCTCCTTGGGCTTTCTGCAGAGCCAACTCATCTGGGTGGCCTGAGGTGACTGAAAGATTTCTGGATCCTCATTCTCCATAGTAGGAATTTATGGTGCATAATTAAAAGTTGGGGGGCCTGCTGACCCTTGGGATCAGATAATCAAACTGCTCTCGCTGAACACCAGCTCCACAAATAACATTTCTGGACTGCCATGAGTTGCCCTTGGGCTGGGTGTGTACTCACAGGGCCCCTGGGAGGCTGTTTTCCTCAGACAGGGACTCAGTGAACCCCAGCGAAGCCAGCTTCTGCAGTGGAACCTGGACACGACCAGCCAGTGTGCCCACCCTGAGCCTGAGCAGGGAAGGGGTCCTCTCCCTGGGGGCCCATGTCACGCAGGAAGAACAGGAAGAGGAGGCGGATGTGGCTTTAGACCCGCTTGCCAGGGAAGCAGACTTTGTGCTCTCTGGAAGGGGAACTGCTCACTCTGACCCAAGTTCACCTGTGGCTCTGCCTTTGCTCACACCGTCTGCCCCCCTGGGCTTCACTCACTTTACCCGGCTATCTATACACTTTTCTATTTCAAGACTTTTGCATCTTCCCTTTCTGATTCTGGGAAGTCCCTTTCCCTTTTTTCTTCGTGCCAGCTGCTTTTCATTCTTCATAACTGAACGGAAGTGAATGCTTGGATGTGATACGAACCACTGTCGTGGTTTCTAAATCAGGGTACACTCTGATTGGCCTCCTGCACAACGCATAGGGTCTGCCGCTCATGGTGGGGTTCCAGGCTGCACGTTACGTTCTCGGAGTCAGAGATGGTCGAAGCCACCTGAGAGAGCCTGCTTTTGTCCTTAGACCTCGGAAAGGGAATGGTGGAGGATGAGGATGAGGATGGTTCTTCTTCCACCTGTGAGCTGCAAGTGGTTGTTAGACCAAGTAATCCTTGTCTGCTACCGATGTGGAGGCAGAGGGGGCAATGCCAAAGTGAGCTGGGCAGTTGGAAGGACGGGGTCCTCATTGGTCGGTGATGTGATGATGTTTGAACCAAAGGATGTCAAAGTGGTGAATGTCTGTGTGGCCTGTGTTCCTGTCTTGGCCTCAAAGGGCACTTGAAGACAACATCACTGGGAGAGAACCGAGGGCCGGGGGAGGAGCAGGCCCTAGGGATCACTGAGTGACTCCAAGGTGCCCAGGAGGGTGCTGTGGGTAGAAGAAAGGGAAGGAGAATTCTAGTACAGTGCCCCTCACTGACCTGATCTCTTGCTTAGGGCTTCCTGTGCTCCCATCAGCCTCCATCATGACAGGATGGGTAGCTACCATGTTTTGTAAGACTCTTGACTCAAAAAGTCTATTTCTCTGGCTTATATAAATTTTTCAAGAAGTCTTTAAAAAGTGTAAGCTTAGTGTAACTTGTCTTGTGCTCATGTGGTGAGAGATGGAGGCAGAATTTGAATTTAAATGAATATTTCTGATCTGTAAATACCCCAAACAGCAAGAAAAATCCTCCCTCCCAATTAATTTCCAGTCTGGTGAGTGGTGTGTTGGAAGGTAGATGCTTCATTAGTTTTCTAGCTTTCTAATCTTATAAACCAGTAGCCAAGGACTCTGTAAAAATTGCATCATAATTTATGTAACCATTTTCAACCATACTGGAATATTCTGGGTGCTTTCTTTTTCTTTTTTTCTCTCCAATAAATCATGCTTTAATGGACACTGTCTGTATTATCTTAGGGTACATATTTGTTCTCCTAAGAAACTCTTGGCTCCTAAGAATGAAATATAATGGGAAATCATTATAATATTTTATTATAAAATATAGCATGTCCATGAGTATATATAACACATATGTATGGATTAAAGACTAATTATGAAATTAACGCCTGTGAACCCACTACCCACTTTGGAAATGTGGGTTACCAATTTACATGCGGCTTTTTCTTCTGTACCCCTGCACCCCCACCATACTCCTCTTCTCCCTCCAGAGATAATCATTACTCACATCATGGATGTGAGTGGCATCCATCTACTTACAGTTTAGCCACTTATGTAGGCATTCTCTAAAATATGCACAAAGCCATATAGCCCAGATGTTCTTCTGTGACATGCTTTTATTCACTCACAATTATACCTCTAAGATTTACGCATTTGGATACCTGTTCTTACTTTACATTTCTGTCTAGTAGTCCTCTGAATAACCACATTGCAAGTGATTGATTTTACTGTTTTCGTGATGCCAGTTGTTTCTAATTTTGGCTCCTGTGGACATTTTGCCCACGTCTCCTGGTGCCCTCAGGCCAGGGCGTTACTGGGAATGAAATCCGAGTTATGCTCACACTATACATGTTCAAATGTAATAGATGATTTAAGTCCAGGTGGTCTATAGTGGATGCTTGGACATATAAAGCAGCCAAGAGTCAGTTTCCAGAGTTCCCTGATATGAAGTTTGGGTAAATAATATGGACGACAAGGACACAGATGATCTTCCTAATTCCCTCTCTGCAATATTAGCTGCCAGCCTACTCATGTCAGAAATTTACTTTTGGCCCAGATGGGAGCCCTGAAGAGTCCAGCATGCCCTGAACTGTGGAGTATGACATCTGTATACTTACTGAAAGACTGGCACAGTGCTTTGACCCACTTTCACATTTGGGGACAGGACAAAGGGAACACGTTTACTAGAGAACTCATCTGTATTAAGGAGATTTTCAGGTACTTCACATGTACTATTTTATCTCATGCAATTACAACAGCTACCCGTTAGCATAGAAAGGGCACCCGTTTTGCAGGTGAGCAAATTGAGGCTCATAGAGCTTGGGTCATTTGTCCAAGGTCAGTGTCAGCAGATGATGAAGGGGGGATTCCAATCTAGCCTCATCATGTCTTCTCATAGGCAGTAATGAGAAGGCACCTGCTTGGTGCTCCGTAAAGACTTGCGAAGAGAGGAAGAAAGACAAGGAATGGAAGACTGTGCTTAAGACCAAAACCAAACCAACGAAGGCAGAAACAATTCTGGCAGCTTCAAGCTTCCAGTTGTAATACTGACAGCTGCAATTGCCCTTCGGATTTCGGGTCTGACCAGTGTGGGCAGGGAGAACAGTTGGAAATCTCTAAGAGTGACCTGTCTGGGTGAATCAGCTCGTTTTCTGACCTTCTCAGTGACCTAAGTGAAGCAACAGCTAGACGGACAGGTGTCACTCTCTGGCCCATTCTGAGCTGCTCAAGAAGCCCCTGGATTGTAGGGCAAACCCTGCTTTTCACTGCAGGATTCCAGACACTTAAAAAGCAGAACCCCAAATCTGCCTAAACCCTGGGAGGAGGGGCACCATCTCCAGGTGGGGAGTGGGGCTGATTCTCGTAGAAACAACAAATGGTAGCCCAGGGTAGCTGAGAAACCCTTGTTTCTCTGAAAGCCTAAGTTGTGGGCCCAGGCTCTGCCTATAGCCCCTGTTAGAATGTGGTCTGGGACTCTCCCAGGCATTGGAGCCCTGAGACTTAGGCCCAGGTCCTGGGTCCCAGGTGTCCTCTCCCTTTTGGTACCTGCCAACCTATCCCTAAGTTTCCCTTGTCATCCTTCAGAGCTCCATGTGCAGCCCCCCACCCGCACCCCAGCGCCAATTAGGATAAAAACAGGGAAGCAAACAGGCTAGGACTCTTCTGATCAATTGCATTGTTGCAAATGCTGGGAAGAACAGTATATCCTTAAACAGACAAAAGCTAAATTTAAAACATAGATTTATGTGCAGTGCAAGGCTCTCTAATCAGCGTGCATTAGAACTTAAAGAACAAGGGCATTTAATAATATAATATATGGTGTGTATGTGTGTGCATATATGCATATGTAGTGATGTGTTATTTCAAATTTTCCAGACCTTTACTCTTGACAGAGGAGAATTCCAACTGTTACCCTTGGCCCCCTTGAAATTCTTATCTCCTTCATATGTCAGTAAGTATTAATATATTAATTGTTTAGGTAGTTAGATAGGTCTATAAATATCTAGTTATATAATTATCTATGTAAAGTATATGCAAATGGTGGCCATAAAATTTGTGCAGTTTAAATAGTTGTAACTGTTTATAAATAGTTGTAATCTATATATAAATTGTTATACTCAATTTATACTTATATAGCTTTTATGTAAGTATATATGTATTTAAAATGTTATATATTCTTACTCACATAATTTGTATATAAGTATATAAACATAAAGTTTATATATATATAAAGTTAAAGTTGTCATATATTCATAACCATTTAAATACAGAAAATGCAAAAAAAAGTATACATATTTTAAGAAAGGAAAAAACTGTATTAAAATTGTAATACTCCAGTCCCATTGGACTTCTGCGATCACAAGAGGCATAAGAAGCAATACACAAGATAACAAATGTCATGGGTATATTCGTAGTATTATAATTTTATTCAGTCTTTTCCTTTCTTGAAATGTGAATGCTTTTCTTGGCACCCTCTGTATATATTTAATAACACATATATATTATTTAAGTATATTTTGTTATAAATATATATTTAAATGGATAATATGAACTGATGCACGTTGGCATGGAAATTGGGGGGGGTTGTGGTGATCGGTAACAACACAGCTTATATTGAGACAAAGCTGAGTGATTAACAATAAGAGGTGTGGGTTTTCCCCTCCTGCTGAGCAGTAATATGAAATCTCCAGGGCCGCCAGGTACTGCCTCTGGGCTCTCCTCACTGCATATCTGCCTTACGAGTCTTGTAAAGCTGCTGGCTTGTACATCTAGAAAGCTGTACAGATGGACGAACTGAAGCTTTAGTCATTATACTTAATTGGGCGAGTGGCCCTCTGAGCTGTCTATAAACTGTGTGTTCACAGTGAGGTAATTAATAACGCCACTTCCTTTTGAGAGACATATCATTAGCCATTATTTCTAGAAACATGACATTGATCTCTTTATTCAGAGAGGTAATTGCAGGTTTCTGAAAAGAGTGTATGGTTTACCCAACAATTCCCCACAAATGACATCATCTCTGAAAAGTAAAACCCACAAAATCTGTCATTTTGAATCCATAGTTGGGATTTTGTTCTCTAAGTGGTAAAAGGAGACTCTGGAAAAAAAAAGAATGAACTATTTTGGTATGAAATTAAGAGTGAAAGATAAGATTTGTTGTTTTAGATATTACTAACTTCTTTAAGAGACTGGTTAAGGGGGTCCAGATTAAGCCTGTTAAGATGTATAGCAATAAGTGAAACAAAGCAGTGCTAAAATTTTTTTTTTTAAAGATCTACAAATTCCTTTTGACAATAGTTTTCTTATTGGGTCTTACAATATGCTCACAAATGAATTCAGTTTCAACATTAACTTGTGAAAACCCATGCATTTTCAAATCCAATTCTTAACTTTAAAAAAGAAGCAGGGAAATGCAACAATACAGGACTTGACATTTTGCACTGATTGGACTCCATACCGTTAAGCAAAAATTAAATGAGAATTTCAAAATAATTTTTGTTAAAACCTCTAGTTGACTTATCATCAATAATTCTACCTTCAATGTTCACATTAAATTGAAGAAAAAAATCAACTGCCTCGTTATACTTTTTTTAAAAGATCTTTAAAAGGTAATGGTTGGATGAAAGAAAAACAAGACTTTTATTCACTGGATTATTTTCTTGTCAAGTTCAAATCCTTGCCTAGTTTTTAGAACATGAATCCATTGGAGAAAGGAGAAGTTAGCAATTTAGAACAAGGTAGCATGTTTAAATCAATAGCAAAATAATCTGCCTGCAAACTCTTTTGTAAACGTTATACTGTAAACCTTTCGAAAGTTAATGAATTCTCAAAACACAGTTTTCCAAAGCATTTTTCTTCTTATGAACTTGTTTAGCACCGTCTTTTGCTTTTTCAGATAGGGTTCTAAATAAAAATGATAGAACCTCTAAGATTGCTATAAACCAGAATTTCTGAAGTATATTATAGGGGACACTAAATGGGCAAATGCTATAAATTAATTTGGAACATGATACATTTTATGTTCTCTTGGAAACTTTCCATGTATTTGGCATATTAAAGGCCCTGAGAAGTCCTGTAGTTAAAAAACAAAAACAACAACAAAAAACTGCCTAGCTTTTTTTTAACCTGAGAGTTTTTTTAAATTTTGTTACTTTTTGAATTTTTTGTATATTTTAAAATGTTTATAATAATAAACATTTGGATGGTGGATAAAAGCAAACCAATTTTACTTAAAAAATACCTATTAATGTTGACAAGACTGGCTATACATTTCAACTTGTAATGAGGAGGAAAAAGATGTTTTCATGAAACTGTTTTAATTGGCATACATTTAAGTTCAATGAAATTCAAATTTGTAAGAGATGCTGGAAAAAATATCTCTTTTAAATTCCAAGTTCAAATATATGATGAAATTAAATATGTTGTTCAAATGCCTAAATAATTATTTTAAAGATAATACTAAAATGTCACTTAATGTCTTAGTACCAAATAGGAAGATATTGAATTGGAAACTTGGAGAAGGTATTTATGGCAAAAGGGTTTTAAAACCATAATCTCACAATGAATTTGTTTAACATTGTTAGAAGGGACATCTTAAATATCTACGCTTTGTTTAATATGTTAAATTCATTAGTCTAGCTATCCATAGGCAGGAACATATGCATTTTAAACTAAATTTAAACGCTCAAATTTATTTTCAAATGGTTTGTTTAGTTAATTATGCAGATATATCACAAACGATTCCATCCAAGATGTACTTTTGATGCCTGATTATCTCTACGAATTAAAAATCCTTTGATTAAAAATAATTTACTCTCATTAAGAATTAAAAATTCCATTTTTCTTTTCCAAATTCAGAACTGGGATATTCTTGCTCATTTTACAAATAACCTATGGGACCATGCTTCATGGGTGGGATAGCACAGGAGAGTCTTGAGCCAGCACTAGGGGACAGACACTATAGCGATTTCCCTAAAGGACATGTTTATGGGGTTTAGGAACATTAAAATATATTGATGAATCTAATGCTTTCCTAATGTCTTAGGTTATTCTCTATGTAGCAAACAAACAAAGAAAGTCTTCTAAGGGGTGTTTAAGTTAAACAAATCAATTCCTGCTACATTAAGTTAGTGGATCAAGATGGTTTTTGTCTTTCCTTTCCTGCCTTGGCGGGTCTGATAAAAATCAGAAACTTCTCTACCATTTGGATTTTTAAGTAGGAAAGAAAGACCAGATTAAGGCATGGCTGCCTCTCCCTGGGCCCACTGAACCCGAACCAAGTGGTTGTGGGTTGCAGGAACAAGAGATCCTTTGTCATTTTCATTAATCAAACCCACCAAGCCAGATGAATGGGAAGCATTTTTTAAAGTAAAATAATTCACTAGAATTTGGATGTGTTTCTCTTTAATTAGTTTGATGAGCCCTAAGTCTGAGGACTTGTCAAACACCTGGTATTAACCCTGCGCTACTGACCTGGGGAAGAAAGCTGGGAGAGGCGAAAGGCGAGGCAGGTGGAATGAGCTGAATGAGACCCTTTTCTGTGCAGCCTGTGCTCCAGATGAAAAGAATCATTACCACAATGATACTCCTAATTATACTGTCATTAGGATACGTCTTCAGTTTGCTGTGGAGCAGGGAGCCTTGCTTTTTAGACAACATGATCCAGGAGAGGGTGGAGGCAGAGAGGCGTTTAACCCTTTCTCCAGACACAACACAACCTATGAGCTTGAAGTTGAACTCGAGAGTTTTAAATTTGCTTTGTGCTGTGCTTACCACATTGCACTTGAAGGGTGTCCAAACAAGCAACATATGGGAAGACTTACCAGTATGGTACCTGCTGGTGCACTGACCATCAACTGTAAGTGACATTTCCACTTTCATGTTCAATGTTCTGCTCAAGATCAGCCAGTGGATGGACACGCTTTTCCTATGGAATGTATCATGCTAACCGTCTCCACACCACTGAGTAACAAGTAGCAAACAATGAGACTCTTGTATTCCTAATTCTAGTGTGAGTTTACAAAGCAAAATTGGCTACTACAAAATTGGGTACCACACATTGTCTTAGGAATATAAGACAATGTGCTCATGGAGTGGTATAGCTTCGCGTTTGCAAGTGTAGGTTTTAAAGTTTAATGGGCCTGGATTTGAGTCTTCAGCTCAAACCCTGTTAGATCTTTGGTTTGGGTAGATGACATGTTTCTAAGGCTAGATTAATTCATCTATAAAATGTGGTTAATAATAGTTCTTGCCTCAGAGAGCTACACATACTGGGAGGAATAAATGAGATGATCCGCTTACAGTGCTAAGTAGCACTTGGAAAACATCTAGCAAGTACTTAGAAACCTGTTGTGAAGTGATAGTCTCTGAAAGTTTTCTTGAGATGAATCTACACTGGCCTGAAATTATCAACCTATCAGAAGTACCTGCCTGTGCTATTCTAAAGAACCTCACTGATAGCATCCCTATTTGGGGCTCAGATGCTAGTCACTTTCTGTAAACTGCAGTTGCAAAGTGCTTAAAGAAGTCTTGGTGATCAACTAAATTCTGTATTTTCCAAGTCTGCCTTTGAATGTAAGTTTCTTAACACTGTTTTGGTATAAGTATTCACTTAATAAGACACAATTTTCTGATTAAACAGTAGGTCTTATGTTGGTGACATTTTGATAGTGAGCATGATGCCTTAAAAAGAATCTGAATATTCTGGGGACTTTATTCTTCAGAACAATGAACCATGAGGCCCCAAATGGGGTCATGGATTTTTGTATGAATAAATCCAATCCTGTTAAAATCTTTTAAAAACTTTATCTGCCCCAGACTCCACTTGGAGCTGACACATTAAAAGATGTCATTTTATACATGTGAATGGCTTACACATAGGAAGAGAATTTAAATTATTTGGAAGAAAAGTGCTATTTATATTTCAAGTATTCTTATAGATTTTTTGCTATTCTTATATAGGTTTATATGAAACAATAGTCCAGAGAAGTCACAGTTTAAACTTTTTCGAAATAATCAATCTTGAAAGCCACACTTAACAGATGTGATGTTTTCATGAAGCATGATGAAAAGCATATAGTGAAAGGTCCTCTGTGGTGGGTGGGATTGGCCTCGCCCAAGGCTGCATGAAGGGAGTGAGTATGACCCGAAGACAGACAAACAGTTTCATGTAAATTTTATACAAAGCCCTGCATTCAAATTCCACACAACACACACCCACTCAGAGCTACATCTCAGACAGTGATATATATGCATCCTGGACAAATAATGACCACTGAAAAAAACAAGCCATTGTTGTCATACATTGCTAACTCAGTAAAGGCATTTTCAGTAAGTGAAATTATTCTTTTTATTTTTCAAGGCCTTGCTGTGATTATTTAAAAATCTATCTATTTTCCAGGTTTTGCAACACACTACAGTCAAATTATTATGAACTCTCAGGGATAGCCAAATCCATGAGCTAGTTAATTTCTGTGACCATTGTAAAGATGACATTGTATTGCTCTGAATTTTAATTAAAATAGCAGACTTTGTTTAATCCTTTTATTAAAAAAGCTCCTTACAATGCAAGTAAAAAGTTTACGTAAGAAAGCAGTTCATTTTTGAGATGTTTGAATATCTTTTCTGTTCAAATCTTGTAAAGGTAGCCCTCCATCAATCTATTTTTTCCTCAGAAGGCAGTTTTCCACTTTTTTTTTTTTTTATAAAAAGTAGAGTCTGAAATTTGCTTTAAGTGTAATTAGGGTCCTAAAATGTATGGTTGCACTCTGAAAACTCTATCTCCAAGCTCTTTTGCAATACAAGTTAATTAACTGGATTTAGATATTTGCAAGATGATATATTTAATGGGATTACTGCTCATATAATGTTCTCAGTGACTGATTTGCAATCTAAGCTCACGGAACCGAGTGCTGAATTTCCAGCTCTTTGAGAGTTAATGTTGTGTTAAGGAAAAGTACAATTTGAACCTCATTGTTCATGAATAGGTGAGTTATTCCCGTGAAATGGAGCTGGGCCCTCCGAGGGCTGCGGCGGGCAGATGCATGATCCCGGGTGCACAAACCATCACATTCCAGCAACTGCCCCAGGTAGCTGGATCCCCACACCTGAACTCCTGACAAGTTCAAGGCAATTGTGTGTCTCATCAAAATATAATGGCCCATTATTCACAGTCTGTCTCCCAAATGGGATCAATTAGATGCTTCTGCTCCATGAGCTTAAAGATAAACACCCATGTTTTGGTCAATTGAGAGTTACAGTGAAACCAAACATAACCATTCCACACCCTAGACTTGGCTATTGTGAACCCTGAATATTCTAAATCCACCTCTCAATACAGACATTCAAAATATTTGTGATTATTTTATCAGACTGGGTAGAAAGGTAAGTCATGATTTCCTCGGAAGGAAGAACATTAGTAGAAAAATGTCATCATTAAAAAAAAAAATCCCTTCTTCTGATTTCTATCTGCCTTTGCCTTCCTCTTTTATGTTAAGCAAATATATTTCTGCCCAACAGATGGGTTCACTCTAGTGTTATGGCTTCAGTCATTGAATATGACATCTCTAATGAATATAATTTAAATCTTTCTGAGCAGACAACTACTGTAAAAATAGCATTTTAACTAAAATGTTGAAACTTTTATTAAATGTATAAATATTAGCTCAGTCAAATCACTATTAAGAGAAAATTTAAATTCTTCTCTAGTGGGAAGGCTACATAATGGTACATCCAATTTCTCATTTTCATTGAACTTAGCAAGTAAAACAATTCTTGGTACTTGACCTAACAAGATCATTTCCAGGGATCCATAAATGCAGGCTGTGCCTTGTCCCTGGGCTTCCAGATCACCATTCAACTCTCTCCAGCTAAAGGATAACTTTCAAAGGAAGCTTCTCTCTATAACATGGCCATGACAATTTGCCCTGGTCTTTAGCTAGGTACTCAGAGAGGTGGCTGTCAGACCACAATGAAAGTGCAATTTGAATACAGGTCCCACCAGTCAGAGGCCCCTCAATAGACCCAAGGGCAGAGTCAACCAAGAGGTCATATGGTCTAAATGCACTTCGTGGAGGGAAAGACAGTTATCCAAAGAGATGAAGTGACTTGCTGGATGGGAAGCCAGAGCCTGAGTCTCATTCGGGTCCTGGAGCCCGCTCGTGGGAGGCTGGGTTAAAGGGCAAGCGTGTGAGAAAGGGAGGCCTCTGCAGAAGCCACGGAGTCTGACTGCTACGCTTCTTCCCTAACACTCTGCAAACGTCAGAAGCAGCTCACGGGCTGCTCCCCACAGCTCCCTCGTTCCTGCCACAAACACCTGTGGATGGGAAATTGCCTCTCCAGTAGTGGTGGGGACTTAGGGGATAGCCCTTACTCAAACAGCCCTGCTGATACTTGGAGTCTGGCTCCAAGGGCTTCTGATTTGACTTGGGGTTCCCCCGGCCCCTCCTATAACTCTCTCCCTTCTCATATGCCTGTCCCTCTAACTTGCCAGAAACTTACACGTTTTCTAGGTCCCTGGATCCTTCTTTCCACCCACTGCAGGTGAGGCCATCACTGCTTGTCCGGCTCTTCATGCGTGTATCAACTTGGGAGCTTCTCGGAAAGAACTGTTTTCCTACCTTACTGAACTTTTCCTAAGTCGAGGGAATTGGACTCAACCTCCCTGCCCTTTGCACCTCATTAACCTCCACCCTTCTCTTAGATCTCAGCTCATTTTCAAGCCTTCCCTGACCTATCCGACAGGGTCAATCCCTGTCTCGGGGGGACATAGCATCGTGTATCTCTCTCTGCAGCAATTCCCAGCACTGTAACTGTATATGCATTTATGTGATATTTCTAATCAAACTTTATATTTTGAAACAGTTAAATTATAGCATTAGTACTGAAAATTTTCTCGTACCCTTTACAGTAGATGGTCAAAAGCAGGGACGGACTATTAACATACTGCTATTGATCCAGGAAAAACCTTACTCAGATTCCAATAGCTTTTCCATGAACATTGTGAGGGTATAGTTGCAATTATGGTAACTAGTAACTATCCTCATTAGAGGTAGAAAACTAGTAACTACTTATCAGTAACTAGTGGCTATCCCTATTAGGGGTAGAAAACTGTTCATTCACATTCAAGAAACAACTTCATGCTATCCCTTTCCCCAGCAGTATGCCCAGCAACTACTGGTCTGTCCTCTGTTGCTGTAATTTTTGTAACATCTGCCATGTTACAAAAATGTTATATAAATAGAATTATAGCAGGTAACCCTTTGGCAATGGCTTCGTATACTCAGCAAGTTCCCTTGAGACCCTTTGGCAATGGTTTCATATACTCAGCAAGTTCCCTTGAGTCCATTCAAGTTGTGTGTGAGCATCACTAATTTATTCCCTTCTGTAGCTGAGTAGTATTGCAAGGAATGGATGTACCATACTACAGTTGCTTATCTAGTTGCTTGTTGGAGAACTGTTTCTAGTTCTTGACTATTACAAATAAAACTTCTCTAAACATTCATATATGGGTTTTTGTGTGACCAGACGTTTTCATTTCTCTTGGGTAAATACTAATGAGTGTAACCGCTAGATGGATGTGTGCTTACAAGACTATACCAAACTATTTTCTATGGTGTCTATTCTATCCGCACCATTTACCTTCTCATCAGCAGTAGATGAGACATCTAGTTGTTCTGCATCCTTGTCAGCCCTGGCTTTGTCGGTGTATTTTATTTTGACAATTTAAACAGTATTTGTATCTCATTATACCTTTAGTTTGCATAACCCTAATGCCTAATGATGTGGAACACCTTTTCATGTTCTTACATACCCTCTTTGGTGAAGTGTCTCTTCAAGTATCACCCCTTTTCTAGTTGTTTTCTTACTGTTGAATTTATACATTCTGGATTCAAGTTCTTTGTCAGACATGTGATGTGCAAATATTTTATTCAAGTTTAAAGTTTGTCTTTTCTTCTTAAGAGGAGCAAAAGTTTTAGGAGCAAAAGTTTTAAATCTGGAGTAATTCTGATTTATCTGTTTTTTTCTTTTATGGATAATAACTTTGATGTCATGTCTAAGAATACTCCACCAGATCCTGGTCAGAAAGATTTTCTCCTATGTTTTTTTTTTTTTTTTTTTCCTACAAGTTTTATAGTTTTAAGTCTACGGTCCATTTTCAGTTAATTTTTGTTAAAGTGTGATGTTTAGGTCAAGGTTCATTTTTTGTTGTTCTTATTCTTTGTGTAATTGCTCTCGCAACATTTGTTGACAGTCCTTCATCTACCTAATTCCTTTTGCAGCTTTGTCAAATATCAGTTGATCATTCTCGTACAAGGCTTTCGTGATTTAAAACATTTTATTTTTTAATTTTTTATTGATATGGGGTCTTGCTGCTATGTTGTCCAGGCTGATCTCGAACTCCTGGTCTCAAGAGATCCTCTTGCTCAGCCTCCCAAGGTACTGGGTTGACAGGTGCAAGCCACCATGCTCAGCCTTTGTGTGATACTTTGTGCTGGGAGTCAGGGGGTCCCGGTTCTCCAAGCCCAGCTGACCTGGTGCAATTACTCAGCTGAGTTAGAAAGTTCAACTGAGGCACAAATGAATGGAAGCAAAAATGAATGGAAACTGGAACTACAGCTGGAGTAGCACAGGCAGTGGGAATAGAGAGAAAAAGTAACCTGCACAGGTTTCAGTGTAACAAGGAGAAATATGATTTAGGAAGAATGAAGAGAAAGTTTAGGGCACATCCAAAGGGAGTTAGAAATGAGTCCCTCTCACAGAGGAGAGAAGGTGAGAGAGACCCATAAGCCTTGCAGGGGTATAAATACCCTCTCCATTTGAAATTGGTTGCAAGTCTTTCATTGGCCTCTTTGAGCCTCCAGGCAGTATTGCCCTTTTCGATTGGTCATTGAATGTCTCTTTCTATTGGTCGTTGGTTACTAGGTTACCTCAGATCCACATTCTTGTTGGCCCTCCAGACTTCCTGGTTCAGCAAGCCAGGCTTTCCTCCCACTGGCCTGGAAGCCCCTTTCTCAGTGTTCCTTCTCACTTAGTTTTCCCCCATTAGACAGCATGAGAACATGCTGGACATGAGAGCATTGTTTTATTCCCACTTTTTTGCCATTGAATCTCTAGCAGCTAGCATAGTGCTTAAAACATAATTAAGTGTGGGGATAGTTGTTGAACAGCTAAATAATCAATCGAGTCAATAATCATGTAAAAGCACTTGACGTTTGTGAAGCGCTCTACATTTCCACTATTAGTATTGTTGCCGCCCTGTGTCAGTTGGTGTTTAATGAAAGATGACATAGTTTTGGAGCAAATCATGTGCACATAGGTATTTCTCAGTATGTGGTGATAGCCCAACCCAAACCACATTATTTTTTTCAATTTTTCTTCACAAGAAATCTTTTCTTGTCTAACTTAACATTGCATTATGACTGCATCTGACAACTTTGGGAGTAGTGCTCAGGGCTGGATTGCTATACGAAACCATTCTCAGGTTTCAACAGCCAGTTCAGTGGAGCAGTTGACAAAAAAATCGTTTTATTGATTTAAAAATTTACTTACAAGCATAGTGTAAAATATGCATTTTTGAAACCAATCTATTCCCCAAAATAAGGTCCTGGGGACATAGATGAAGTTTTGAATCAAAAGCTATAGCAATGAAAGAAAATAGATACTGATTATAAAGCACATTGCATTGTCCTAATGTAAGCAGTCTGTCCACAGATGCCATATTGGATTAGTGGAAATGACAATTTCGGTTTTATTTTGGTCTCTCAACTATGAAAAACAGAAACCCATAAGCCTTATATTAAATATCAGACTAAGAAAGGAAGACGGATGTTTGAGTGAAAAGCTTACGAAGTTGGATTTGCTAATAACAAAGTTTTGTTTCCCTAGATTATTAGAATATATATCATGCTCTTATTTCTATGCTAAAAGCTCCTTGTCCATATCATGATGAGTTAAAATAGATTCACAAGAGCAAAAAATGATGAATAGAAATAATTTATGATATTCTGACCCTTTGGGAAATAGTTCATTCCAAAGAGTGACATAGCTTTTTCAAATAATATCAGATCCATGGTTAAACTGTATTTGGAGACTGAGGTTAGGTGCCATATACCCAATTTTAATACAGTGCCTGGTCCCTAAAAGCTCCCAGTTCACTTTGGTGAATGAATGAATACTGATCACACTCAAGTATTACCACGTGGTCTCATGGTCAGACTCTGAGTGTGGAGTCAAGTGGAGGGAGGAAGAAGGAACACTTGCGGGAGTGCCTTTTCTGTGCCACACGACGTGCCACAGTTCTGTGCATCCTCTCGCTTATCTTGTATACCAGCTCTGAAGATAGGTGGTATCTGCAGTTTACAGATCCAGGAACCAAGGTCCAGAGGGGATGAGTGACTTTCCCAAGGGCACGATTTGCAGGCAGGACTAATCTGACTAGGACAGTCCAGGCTCAGTCACTCAAATAAAATTCTATTTTGGGTGGCTGGGGTGAACACCTGGAGCAGTGTAGTGTGAAAAAGCCCCCAGGTGATTCTGATCAAATTTAAGACTTAGGTCAGGTTAGAGCCTTTCTTCTGTTACTATCTATAATTCTAGCATTTGGGTTCAAAGGTGGCGCTAATAGTCCTTTAGTTCAAAGCAACAAAGAGAGAATACCCACCAAATGCAAAGAATTACTGGGCTGCAAAGATGACACATTTTGCAAATGTGTCATTGAGTAGGGGTGTCATCCCCTACTAAAGACTATCACAAGGACAGGACCAAGGAAGAGTTCCATTGGCAGAGTGGGTGAGGTTGTATCTGTGAGTAGATTTGGAAGTCTCTGTGGATCAATGGGATTTGAAGAATGGGATGATGGCGGATGTCAGCAGCAGAAGCTTGGACAGCAGGGCAGAAACCTGCAGGCGGAAAGCAAGGCATGTGTGGAGCAAGACAAGGACACTTCCAGGGTGAAAGTTGAGAGAGACAATGGAAGGTGGGCGGGGCCACATTGCAAGGCGAGCAGAAGGATTTCTAACTACTCTCTAGGGGAAGGTGGAATCCATTGAACATTTTTGACCAGAAAATGGATTCAACCTGACTCTTGACTTGGGAGTGTGCAGCTGGCAGGGAAGATGAAGTGAGTTTTGGACTGGGCAGGGAGAGAACACTGGTACTACAGCAGCTCTGGAAAGCAGCTTGTCCTCACTGCTTGTGTGTGATGAACTGAGTCAGAGACAGAAAGCCAAAGAAATTTCACTGGGGCCTGGGAGTTAAATACTCCTAAAAAGATGTATGTTTTTGATATAAACTTGTATTTGTCTAAAATAGCCATTATCCACACAAGATTTTGAGTAACAACAACAGAAGAAATATATGTGTATATATTAAATGGTGCTAAGGCATACCCAGCAAAATAATAAAAAACCAAATAGCTTGCAATAGCTGCAAGAAGAGATTGGCTCACTACCCCGAACCATATTGTACCACACATCCCAATAGTGCTGAATGTAAAGCCTCAAAGCATTGCAGGGAGGAGAGCTCCTTATACTGCCCCTGTTTTGAAAACTAGGATGAAAACCCTACCTCTAACCCTAACCATAAGGAAGGAAGGAACAAAGAGAAAAAAGGAAAGAGTGAAGGAAGGAAGGAAGGAGAGAGGAAGGAGAGAAGGAAAGTAGGGGGAAAGGGAAGAAGGGAGGGAAAACGAGAGAGAAGGACAGAGAAAGCCAGCCAACCTGCTCAGCTCCTTGGCTCATCTGTATTCTACCAAGTTCAAAAGCTTAGAGGTGGCTTTAATAAAAAGTATGCAATGTTCTTCTTGGAACTTGTACAAAGTCAATCTAGCTGCCTGTACCCCTGGCCAAGAGGGGCCAGCACAACTGCACACACCAGAGACAGGAGCCTCCTTTCAACCTCAAGTGAGTGCCCTGCCTTAATTTTAAGGAACCCAAAATACCGGTTTCCTTACCACTTTTTTCCTCCAAAGTCTTCTACCACTGAGCCTTTCTACCTGCTGAAAAGCTGCTGACTGTCCACATCAACAAGGTGAGGCTTCCCAATCTTGTTTTTAAAGGAAGAGGAGAAAGGAAACTAACACATAGCAAACAAAATGACCCATTAAAATTCAACGCAATCCCCTGAATTCCTGTTAGTCCTTTTTGGAAAGAGAAACAGGTATTGGTTACACAAAGACAAGGCCAAGTTGCTTAACGACAGGTGATTGAGATGAGTGGAGGGAGGAAGTGAGGAGGGAGGCTGTGAAGGTGACTTTGGACTTCTCCAGGGGAGCCATGTAATGTCCATCCAACACGCCTTCTGGGGCATCCCTCCATCACCACGAATTTAAACAGACTCTTCAGTGTCCTTGTGAATTTGCGTCATGAGATGGTAGGAAAGAACAGTCCTGTGCAAGTAGTTAGGTGGCCCCTGCAAACAAATACTTAAAAAAATACTACTACTGAAGCTCTGCCCTGCAAGTGTTAACTCTTTCAGAGCAGGGGCTGAAAAGCTTACATTCAGGATGCCCTAATCTGGAAACAAGTGTACTTTGTGTCTGGGGAGGATTCTTTCATTGCCATCCATTTAGTACATCGATAGGCTGAGATTCTAGCTTCCCTATCAGGTTGCTCTCTGAGCTGAGACCACTCCAGACCATGCTACTTACTTTAGACTAATCTGAAGCTGAGTGAAGCTCTGTACACATCTCTGCTCTGATGTCTTCCTACCATCATGAACACTCTTTTACTCTTTTTTTTTTGTGCAGTTTTTGGCCGGGGCTGGGTTGAACTTCCCACCTCTAGTATATGGGGCCGGTGCCCTACTCCTTGAGCCACAGGCATTGCCCATAATGAACACTCTTATTGCTCTTAGACTTCCATGGCTGGCTCTGAGTTTCTTGGTAGGAAAAAGTGAGCTCCAGCTCTGCTGATAGTACGTTGACTGAAGGCAAAAGAAACAAATGCACATGCTCAGAACGATTGAGGGCATGTCACCATTTTTGCACATCCTGATAAATTATCACAGATTTTGGCATTCTGGAAGTGACAGACAGGTACCTGCTATCCTTTTCTATGCTGCTGTGAGTTTTCTGAAGATGCTACAATGCATTGAGCTAAATTCTATTGAAATTAGGCAGGGGACAAAAAGACTTTTGGGTGTACAGATCCCTGAGTGGATATCCAAGACTGAATTTTTTTAAAAATATTTTTTTGTTTTATTCTAATGCCTTTGTCTTTTTAGTAAAGAGCTTAGGAATTAAAAGTACCTACACTAGAAATTTATACTTCTTCTATTTGTAACATTGTGAGAATCACATGTTCTTTTACTGCTAAGAATAATGCTAGGATGATCACGTTAATGGGTTGATTACTTAACATAAGCAAATACAGCAGTAGACACTTCAGCTGCATTAGCCCCACTTGTCAGGGAGGAAAAAGGGGAGAGGCAAAAACGTTTGGGGACCTGCTTAGGCTGACACAGCTTGCCAACAGCCATGGATGTGACTCCAAAGATACATCCTTCCCACCACATGTCGTTACCCAACGCTGACTTTGAAAACTTTAACAAAATGTCTCCAACCAGGTAGCCTTCAAGTTCATGTTTCAAAAAGAGGAAACTGAAGTTATTTGCACCCATTCTGTTGTTTTTTTGGATTTGTTTTTAAGAACAGGATAACAACACGTTTGGGGGAATTGTGTAGTTAGTTCCAAGGTATTCTTTTAAGCAATTACTTCCTTCTAAAATTATTCATATTTCCAAATTCTAGTTCTGGAAAACTCCAATTATTCAAAGCTGAGATTATTTTAAGGATTGGTATGGCTGGCTTAAAACTGTTTCCCTTTACCTTTGGAAGACGCCAGTGCTATAACCGGACATCCAACCACTCTGTTTCCCCCAGATGGACAGCTGAGGGTGAAGGTCACTGTTGGAGTCAGGGAGGTCAAAGGTAGGACTGGGATCGGGGCCTCTTCCTCCCTCCCACCATTGTCGGAATTGTTTGGGGACAACTCAAAACAGGGGCCTTGGCTCCCCCTGTCCATCCCCACTACACCGTCCTCTCCTGACTTTGGTCTCTGATGTTGCCACCCTGACCCTTCCCCATCTCAGTGTTGCAACTGAAGTGCTGTTGGGAGCTTTTCTCGCTGCCCAAGGTCCTGTGTGTGGCCCCACTGACCAACGGCAGTGAGCTGTCCCTCTACCTCAGCCTGCTTCTCAGGCCTGGAAATTGGGTTTTAAAAGCACTTTACAAGTCCTGTTTAGTTCATCCTCATAATGGTCAGGAATAGAGGTTACTATTACCCACCCACCCCTATTTTACGTCTTGAGTAAGCAAGGCAAAAAGCTGAAAGATTAAATGGTTTTCTGGGACCACTGGGTGCTGGGCACCCTGGGCTCGGGCACCCTCAAGGGAGCTCTCAGAGGAGTCATGGAGCCGAACCCTCCGAGGCTGCCTGCTGAAGCCCCCCGCCCTGCCTCTCTTTGCACCTCCAGGGTCCTTTGAGGTGGGTCGATGCCTGCTTTCCTGGCAGGTGGAGAAGCGGCCAGAGCAGTGAAGTCCTTCCCGTCACCGTTCAGGGGACTTCCTGGGCTTTCGTTCATTCATTCAATAAATATTTGCAGAGTGTCTTCCAAGTACCAGGCATCCTGGTAAATGCTGAGAATGTAAAAGGAGAACAAACAGACACGCTCATTACCCTCATGTGTTTCATAAAGCTCCTCTCCGAGTGTTGGCTATTTATTCTTTCATTAATCCAGTCCTTTAGTGACTCCCCAATCACTCCTTGGGCACCTAATCTTTGATTTTCGAAAAGAGCTGCAAGTAGGAGGTACGTTTATATCTTCACACACACACACTTCCCTGCAGCTCTGGGGTGCAGTTTAGGTGTCAGGAAGGGCTCCCCCTGCACCCTGGCCCCACACGTCATTTCTCCGGCTTTTCCTAATCTGGGAGGCCATGGCCTCTGTCTCAGCGGCAGACTCACACACTCTCCCACCTTCTGTCCAGGGTGATTTCCTCCTGTCCTTTTCAGTTCACGCTGTCATAACAGAGAACCACAGACCGGGAGGCTTCCGAACAACAAACCTGGTTTGTCACAGTTCAGGAGACTAAAAGCATGAGACCCGGTTGCCAGCCTGGCTGGGCTCTGGTGACGGCCCCACCAACATGGTTGAAGAGGGTGAGAGAGCTCTCTGGGGTTCTTTAATGAGGGCACTAATCCCATTCACAAGGCCACGGTCCTAGGACCTAATCACCTCCCAAAGGCCCACTCCCTAGTACATCACACTGCTGGTTTGGATCTGGGCACATAAATCTGATGGGGACATAAATAGCTCCTAATTTAGAATTCTCTCCATCCGACCATGTTATATACAAGTTGGAAAAGCAAAGGGCAATCAGGATAGTGTTCTGAGTAAATGGAAACTAAATAATCAAAACATTGGGATCAAAATGGACAGATAATGGTGGGCTCGCGGGCTCACAGGAGGTAAGATGACTAGGGTAGGAGGGAAGAGGCTTGCAGGGTTGGCCCGGCAGTTGGAGGCAGTGGGATGCAGGGACTCAAAGAGGACAGGGAGAGTCAGCGCAGAATCTTGAATAAGAAGACAGAAGATGAGGCTGTCTCGGGAGGCTGAACCCGGCAGCAGGGCAGTGATGGGAGAGACTGCAAGGGCGCCTGAGAAATCCAGGTGTGAAGTAAGAGGAGCTGGTTTGGGTGTGTCCGTGAGAACAAGGCACAGGAGAAGGACGGACAAAGGACAAGGGAGTGGGAAGAGGCCTGGAAGCAGGTAAGGATTTTAGGTCCCAGAAGTAAAATAATGGAAAGGTGTAGAAAAGAGATGATGTGGAGCTAACTCTCACATAAACCAACTACAATAATAGCAGGAGGGCTTGGCGCCCCATAGCGCAGTGGTTATGGTGCCAGCCACCTACACCAAAGCTGGCAGGTTGAAACCTGGCCCGGGCCAGCTAACCAACAACCACAACTGCAACCAAAAATGGCCAGACGTTGTGGTGGGCGCCTGTAGTCCCAGCTACTTGGGAGGCTGACGCAAGAGAATCGCTTGAGCCCAGGAGTTGGAGGTTGCTGTGAGCTGTGACGCCACAGCGCTCTACTGAGGGCGACATTAGTGAGACTCCGTCTCAAAAAAAAAAAAGCAGGAGATGGAAGTTCTTAAGAAATGAGAGAAAATACACACAAGTGAACAAAAGTGAGCTAGAAACCATAGTTTAGCTAACCAACACCCTTAATTAAGAATGAGCAGTGGGAGGGAGGCACCCATTGCTGGAAGTCCGGACACAGTGCTGAAAGAACTTCCCAAGCCACTCGGCCTGCAAGCTGACCTGACTGCGGGCTTTGCATGACTCTGAAATAACAGGCGGGCAATAAATTCCAGTTTATCCCACACGTCTTTCCAATGGGCGCATTATCCAATGACTAATACGAACCATAATTCTACCTGATGTGTGTGGTGAAGCTACTCATGGGTTTCCCTGCTAATTCGCCACTATATAAATTGTGATAATGTCAGGCCCATTGTAATGTTAATTGTGACTTGTCAGAGAACAGCTAACAGTGAGATGTGGGCCCCGCAGAAGCAGGAATGGCAGGAAGTTGTTTTCCTTTGAAGTCAGCACAAATGATAACTGTAAAACAGTCAGTTTCTCTGGCGGGAGATATGTTAAATTAATAAGTATTAAACAGAAGGCGTATTAAAAAATAACAACTTTCACTCTCTATAAAGTCTTAATAGCTTTCTGTAGTCATTAGATTCAGTCCTTTCAATGCAATTTAAAACCCAGTAATAACTTTAATAAGGTTCCTATTAGAAATCATTCTTTTTTACTCTGTGTGCACACGAGCTCTCATAAACGGAGAGTATTATGTTTCACACTCTTTCCCCGGCTTCATCATTCTGTTGGAAGGAGAGAGTAAGGATCAGCAATCTCACTCAGTCTATTTTCCCGGGGAGCCGGCTCCGTGCCCAGGGCTGAGCTGGGAAGATGGAGAAGCCAGGGAGGCCAGCCCCTGGCACGCCATGGGAGGAGGTCAGCAGGTGGGCTTCAGTGACAGATGCTGAAAGGCACAAGGTCAGGGGCAGTGCTGAGAAGGAAGGGCATCCACTCCCCCAGCGTGGAGATGGCATTTATGTCTTTTTCTAATGAGTGCGAGGCGTTTTTGCTTCATGGTTAAGTCCATGCTGGACCCTGTTTCCAGACTGGCAAGTCACCAGCTCACCAGCCTGTTCTGTACCCTGGTTTATCATCTCAAAACTGGGTGTGGTAATGCTACCAATGTTGGGTAGAAATTCACTGTTGGACAGTAAAAATAAGACCTAACATTTTACAGATCAGCTGGGTGACTATAGTCAACAATAATCTGTTGGACGTTTCAAAATAACTAGAAGAGAATAATTCAAATGCTACTAGCATAAAGAAAGATACATATTTAAGGTGATAGATACCCCAATTACCCTGATTTGATCTTTACACATTATATGAAGGCATCAAAATATCTCACGTACCCCCCAAATACATACCTCTATTCTGTATCAATAAAAATATAATCCCTGCTCTCAAAGTAATAGTACCAATGTCATTCAATGTCAGTTGTAAGGCTCAAATGAGTTACTGTATAGAAAGCACCTAGACCTCACAAGAAGTGCCTCCGATGCTTTTGCTGTACCTACCACTCTGACTGGAACCACGCATGCTCCCTGAAATCGAGGCAAACAGTTCAGCAACAGATGAGGTTAAAAAGCAAAAATCACCTGCACTCAAGGTACCCTAATATCCCTATTCCTGTCAAGGGCCATACTTCCGTTCATCTCTCATTGAAGATAAGCAAGCCCAGAAAAATAGTTTTATGTAAATGAGTATTATGTGCTTTTTAATAATCATCCAACTAGAAAAAATTCCTTTATTTTTGCTTCCTGTCTCCGTCTTTCCCCCACCTGCCATCCACCCTGGCCCCCAGATCACTGATGCTAACAATCCAGGGTGTGGCCTGCATGCTTCCACATCTTTCTCGGCGTTCCCATGTTCTATGCAACTCTGTGAAGCGGGCCTTGCAAGTGTCATTATTTTAATAAAATGTGGTCATGTTTTTCACATTTCTCTGTGTGAGCGCATAGGTCTTATTTTCCTTTACTTAACTATATGAACCAGCAATCCCTCCAAATCAATGTATAGTGGATCTAACTCACTCTTTTTAGTGATTGTATAATATTCCCCAATTCTCCTAGAAATTCAACCACTCCACTGTTGATTGGGACTCACTTTGTTTCCACATGTATGTACAAATGATGTCATGATAAACATCATGGAGTTCTGATTTCTAGGGACACTTTCCCAATAACAGGATTGGGGGTTACTATGTATATTTTTAATTTTGTGAAGGGTTTGGAGTGATGCAATGAGAGACCTTGGAAAATAGAGGCACAGACACTGTCCTCAGAAGGAGAGAGAGAACCCATCCAACTTTGCAAGTGGACCAACATGGCTGGGTGCAGTGGCTCACGCCTGTAACAAAGTTGCAAAGTTGGTTTGGGGCTGAGGAGGGAGGCTCCGTTGAGTTCAGGAGTTTGAGACCAGCCTGAGCAAGATTAAGACCATGTCTGCACTAAAAATAGAAAAATTAGCTAGGAGTGTACAAGGCAAGTACATGTAGTCCCAGCTACTCAGGAGGCTGAGGCAAGAGGATTGCTTGAGCTCAGGAGATGAAGGTTTCAGTGAGCTATAATGACACCACTGCACTCTAGTCGAAAGAAAGAAAGAAAAGAAGGAAGGAAGGACAAAAGATAGGAAAAAAAGAAAGAGGAAACATGGCAGAAGTGACAGCCAGTGGTGGACTTGAAGCTGGGGTCCTGAGCTCACAGTTCACTGCTCTTTCTCTTCTTCCACATGAATAGAGCAAGTGACATTGGATTCAGTTTTGAAGGATGACCAGGGTATAGAAGGTAGAGAGAAGAGGGCAAAGGCACCTCAGGTCGGACAGAGAGCAGGGGCAGAGGCCAGGTGGGTATAAAAGGGCAGGGCATGTGAAAGAATGGTGTTTCCTTTGGCTTAAGCCTAGAGTCTATCAGGGAGCTGGGAAGAGTGATGCCTGCTGGTGAGACCAGATAGGTAGGAAGGAGGGGTCATGTTTAGGAATTTAGATATTATCAGGGAGGCTACAAGGAAACATCAGGCTTTAAACCTATTTTATCACATGAGAGTTTGGGGGAGATCACTCTGATGGAAGATGGCAGCTAGGGGGTGAAATTTACCAGACCAATTGAAGGTGCAACTCAAGAAGACCAGGTAGGAAGTGGGAGATGGAGAAGTCTGGACATTCTAGAGTCAAACAGGACCTGCTGACCAGATGCTGAAGACATTGACTACCTTGAGCTCATGGCAGTAAATGCTGAAGGAAGGGATCTCACAGGGGGAGCCAGAGATGACAGGGGAAGGGTCAAGTCTGGGCACTGGGGCTGAGTGTGAATCATTGCCAAGTTACTGTGCCATGGCCAGGGGCAGGCACCCAAAGAAAGAGATACCACAGTGGCCCTTAGCCCTGTCACTTTGGATACATCTCCCCAAATTCTAAAGGATTACCCTGATCTCATGTTTATGAAGTAGGATCTGTTACATGAAGGACTATCTTTTATAGCTCTGTGCTCTTGGCAATGAACAAACATCTCAAATTCCCAAGAAGAAAGCCGTGGTTCTATTATGAAATTAATTTTCCACTGAGCCAGGTCCAGAAGGCTGTTTGAAAGATAAGTGTTGACTGAAGTGAGTATGAAGACTTCCATCCAGCTTTGCAAAGTATAAGATCTGCAAATCTGCAAGTAGAAATAGAGTCTTTCTGGAAAAAATATTAATACTGTACCTTGGTGTTACCGGGTGATTGCTTTTCAACACCTGGGAGGACTTTTAAATGAACAATTCCTATTTATATCTTCTCCCAAATTGTGTTGAAACTCCCAGGCATCTTATAAAAGTTTGGAACAGGCCTGTGTTGCTGGGGTCATAACTTGATTAACCATACGGAAAACACAAGCCCAGGCATATTACAATTATAGAGGGATCATGTCTCGTACGATCCAGGCACCTGAACTGATGTAAACGTCCAAGTCTCAGGAGGGATTCTGGAAATAAAAATGCAAGGAATGAATCCAGAGGATGGTATTGAGATCCCTGGCAGTAGACGAGTTTAAGAAAGAATTGAGAAATGAAAGATGAGAATAGAATGATGGAGGCAGGACCCCGAGGATACGTTTCCATGGCAGCGGGCAACCAGGAGGAGAAGGAGGGGAAAGAAGAGGGTGCTAAGATGGGAGCAGAGCACAGACAGCACAGCACAGGCTCTGGAGGTGGGAAAGTGAATGAGTCCTGGCAGGTGTTGAGTTGACCCTTTCTGCTTTGACATCTTATACAAAGGGGAAAGCCTGGTATAGATGCTAAAAGTCAACCCAAAGCTTACTTTGCAGGATCTGCTTTTACACGTATTTTATCCAGGTCTCTTTGCGTGGGGCACCAGCCTAGTCCTCTCTGTGCATATGCCCAGGACTGTGTGTGGAATGAGACGCAGATTCTGTTTCCCTTTGGCACAAATGCTGAAATGAGACCAGAAGTCCTACAGAACATTATGGCACAAATGCTGATTCAAAGGAAGAAGTGCATCCTTTGAGACAGACACAGGAGATCTGAGGTTTCCTTTACAAACTGGCTTAGGAAGATGTGTGAAGGTGCAGAAGCTCACTGTGACGAACAAAAGAATAGCCACACCTCAAAGATGTCCACAGCCTAATCTTCCCAACCTGTCACGATGTTACCTTACATGGCAAAAGGGACCTTGCAAATCTTCAGGCTCCCAAAGGCTAAGGATGGTGAGATGAGATCAGCCTTCATTGTCCATTTGGGCCCAATGTGATCACAGGGGTCCTTAAAAGCAGAGAACCTTTCCTGGCTGCAGAAAAGCAGACAGAGACAGAGGCCTGAGAAGGACTCGGTCCAATATCGCTACCTTTTGTGATGGAAAAAAGGGCAAGGAAACACATTCTCCCCTAGAACCTCCAGAAGAAGCACAGCCTCCTTGACACCGTGATTCTAGATTAATGAGAACCTTGTTGAACTTCGGATCTCCAGAACTGTAAAGTGATGAATTTGTATTGTTTAAGATACTAAGTTTTGATAATTGCTTATAGTTGCCATGAAAAACTAATATACTCCCTAGGCTGGTGGGAGGAGAAGGCTCCACCAAGAACAGAATGAGTCAAAATTCTGCCAAGATCTCATCTTAGGATTTGTCCCTCAGGTTCCAAAGATGGAGAAGTCCAGGATCAAGGCGCCGGCAGATGCAGCTGGTGAGAGTCCACTTCCTGGTGTGCTGGTGGCCACTTCACGTGGCAGAGAGAGCAAGTGAGCTCTGGTCTCTTCCTCTTCTTATGAGGTCACTCATCTTATCCCATGGATCTCACTCTCATGACCTCACCTAAACCTAATTACCTCCCGAAGTTCCTGTCTCTAGATACCATCACGTTGGGGTGTAGGGCATCAACACAGGAATCTTGGAGAGCTACAAACCTGTATCTGTCTGTGGCAAGATTTTTAAAAGCATTCATGGGCACAAATGAAAAGCAAAGCAAAATAGAGTAGCTACTTAAATCTAAAGGCAGATCAATTTTACTCACAGGTAGACATTAAGTGTTGACTACAATTGCGTTCACAGAATAGGTATACTTTGCATAATTGATTGTCCTCAGGGAGGTGTGTGTATCCTAGGTCACAGGCCATCCTGACTGAAGACACGCAAGGCCACCTGGTCACCACAGTGGGGAGGAGCAGGAAAAGAAACTGGACCTGACCCAACGAGGAACCGGACCTGACCCGAATTGACCTGTTGGTGGTTCTGTTCATTAAAGTAAATAAGTAACACAGTCCTGAATTCTAGTGGCTTAACTCAGTGTAAGTCAATTTCTTATTTCTGTAACAATCCTGGCAATTAAGAAACTGTCAGTTTGGCAGTTGACATTCTACATAGCAATTAAGGTATCCAGATTCCTTCCCTCTATGACTCTGTCCTTTCCTAAGGCCTTAGAGAACTTATTGTCTGGACAGTGGATGAAAAACATGGTGGAGAAAACTTATCTGGGTTTTTTTTTGGGGGGGGAACACGGTCTTGCTCTGTCACCTAAGCTAGATTGCAGTGGCATCATCATAGCTCACTACAACCTCAAACTTCTGAGCTCCAGAAATCCTCCTGCCTCAGCTTCCAGAGTACCTAGGACTACAAGCATACATTACAACTACCTGGACAATTTATATTTTATTTTTGTAGAGATGGGGTCTTTCTATGTTGCCCAGGCTGATCTCAAACCTCCTGACCTCAAGTGAACTTTCCCACCTCAGCCTCCCAAAGTGCTAGGATTACAGGCATGAGGTCCTGTGCCCATCCAGAATCCCCAATTCTCTCTTCTTATTTGCATGCTCATTACTTCACCTCTGTGAACTTGGCTTTCTTATCTGTAAAATGTTGGTAACAACTCTTCTTGCCTATAATATAATATAATAGTCGTGGTGGGATGGTGGGATGTAAGGGTTTCAGTTCTGGGCTTGGTATGTAGTGTGCACTCTATAAATGGCAGCTGCTGTTATTATGGAAAAATATAACAAGTGAGAGGAACACAGGCCTTGAAGCCTGGGTTCCTTTCTAACAAGCTGAATGGATTAATGTGAAGGATGCTGGCATTTGCGTATTGGAGAGAAAATTGTTCCAGTCTGGTAACCTTTGTCAGGGTGTCGGAGCCCTGTGGAACGAAAGTGACTTCAGAAAGGAGCCAGGAGACTGGGCCACGCGAAGATGTGTGGTTTTCTTCTGTGGCAAAATCTATCCTGTTGTTACAGAGCCAGATCTGGGTGTATCATCCAGCCAGAGTCATGTGTCTGAGCTCACCCCAATTCTATTTCTTGTGGCTTTTGTCATTTCTGAAGGAGGCTGTATGTATCTGAGCCTATGTGTGTTAGTCATTATCAGAAAAGGGTGTTCATGAAGCAGATCGCAGGGGAAAGCTGTGATCTGTCGAGCTGTCTGTGTTCTGTACGGCGCTTGCCATGTTTAGGACCCATAGTGATGTGTTTGAACCACTGGTGGATCTTCTTTGGGGGGCATCATTTTTGGTCTCTGAGCACAGATTAGCTATTCTGTGGGTTTATGATGTCTTGATGGAGTTCCCCACTATCTCCTACCCTTATCTCAACCCTCCAGACCTTCAGTGTTCTTTCCTTTTTCTTTTTAGGTTGATAGCATTCAGGAAACTGTAGGAAACTTTGGGAGAGAAGGCCTGAGACGCTCTCCACTGGTCTGTGCCTGATTATGGACAGGCGGCCCCAGCTCACAAATGCCACTGGGATCACATCGTTCTATCATGAAATCAGACTTTTAAAGAGCTGGAGTCAAGTGGTGGAGTCTGCGGCTGTCAGCGACCTCAGTCCTGACCTGTGAGAGCGTGGTTGACTGGGAGAGGTTGCTGTGGGGAGTCTTAAAGTGAACGGAAGAGGGGAGCAAGGGTAGGGAAGGAGCCAGAAGGCCAGGAAAGTGGGAGAGCAGGCCCTGGTCTCCTACCTTGAATTATGCTCCTAAACATTGAGGCAAAAGGGGTGAAGGGGGACAATAAAATTAGGGCAGAAATAGCAATTTGGCTACTGCATTGAAGGCCACCCAGTAGACACATTTCAAATGTCCTACAACTCCACAGCTGTCATGTCTATATACATTCTATACATAAGTCAACTAAGTCTGACAGAGTCCAAATAAACGACCCAAGCTCACGCAGCCCATAAATGGTGAAAATGCAAGTATAGGATTTGGGGACGTCTGGGGTTTGTTTTGTTTCTTGTACCATATAGGTCTTCCCCTCAGAAGCATGCGATTCTGGGAGGAGGTATTTCAGGAAATTTAAGTTGTATGCGCACGCCTGTGTATGCCTGTGTGTGTGTTAGGAACACAGGGGAGAAAGCGGGAGATGCTTCGAGAAAGACTGATAAGGACAAAATTGAGAAGCACTTTGCATGTCGGGTAGAAGAGTCTGAAGAAGATGGCTGCACAGGAGCGGGGCTGAGGGCCTGTGAGGAGAGGAGGCTGAGCCTACTCTTCAGCTTATTGGGAAGGGGCCTGGGCCAGGGGTGCGGGGCAGTCAGAGCCCTCGGCGTGTGTCCGCAGAGGCCCTGAGACGCTGCTCATGTCATCAGCGATTCCCTGCTCTCTGGGCACCGTTTTCCAGCCTCCATCGGGATTGTCAATAGGCAGGAACCACCTTTCGCTTGTTTGAGTTCCCAGAAAACCTAAAATAACCCCGAGCCCACCTCAGGAGCCAGGAAACACTTGTTGTCGGGCTAATTCTTGTGTTAATTGTTCTTCCTTTTTTAATGAGTCCTAAGCCGTTGTCATACACATACGTGGCTGGTATGACTCCTAAGAGAGGATGCCACTCAGCTTTATAGAAGGAAACATTTCCCCCTCTGCTCCTGCTGTTGTCAGTCAACCCTTTAGCAAAGGTGTCCTAAGTCGTTCTGGAAATTTCCCAGGCCTCCAAATAATGACATAGAAACTTTTTCTGAAAAGCTTTGTTTTGCTTTTGTTTTGTATTTATTTCACTGTTTTATTTTTTCTGTTTACTGTTATATGAAGATCTTCAAAAAATGGCCATTAAAAAGCCAATGGAGGGTGGCACCTGTGGCTTGAGGAGCAGGGTGCCAGCCCCACAAAGGGGAGGTGTCGACTTCAAACCCAGTCCCAGACAAAAAACTGCAAAAAAAAAAAAAAAAAAAAAGCCAGTGGGCTCTTGGCTCCTTACCCTAAATCTGTTGATTTCACTGAAATTTTCTATCAAACACATTGCCGAATTAATGCATAAATGCCAAACTCCAGACTCTGATTGCTATGCCTAATGGGTTTGCTTCTTCTGATCACAAAACTCAAAGGCCAAAGAGGTGCTTCCCTGGCTCTGTCTTCCCTTCCAGTGGGAGAGATTCCAGGGGTGAGGGGACCACCTCATGCTATGACTTGATTGGAGCAAATTAGCCATCGGATCTGTTTGATAGTTGATAAACAGGCAGGCTAAGCACTTATGAAAGCTACAACCCAATTACAGCACAAGAATATGGGGAAAGGGGCAAGGGAGGGGAGGGGGTTGGATGGGCAGAGGGAGAGGAATTGAAGGGTCCACACTTATGGTGCATCTTAGAAGGGTACAGGTGAAACTTACTAAATGTAGAATATAAATGTCTGTTCACAATAACTAAGAAAATGCCATGAAAGCTACGAACCAGTTCGATGAAAATATTTCAAATTGTATATAAAACCAGCACATTGTACCCCATGATTGCATTTATGTACACAACCATGATTTAATAAAAAAATTTAAAAAAAAGAACTCTTTTAAACACTGCAATTCTGCTTCCTGGCAACTTTGTGATCTCAAGCA
The DNA here is from genome assembly GCA_963574655.1 of Perodicticus potto. Classification (NCBI taxonomy): domain Eukaryota; kingdom Metazoa; phylum Chordata; class Mammalia; order Primates; family Lorisidae; genus Perodicticus; species Perodicticus potto. The sequence continues at coordinate 57,172 of CAUYRH010080664.1, read as the reverse complement.
TCTATATGTGCTTTTATTATATTTTTAATCGACAAATGAAAATCGTACATATTTATGGGGCACGACGTGATATTTTGATACATGTATACAATGTATAATGATCAAAGCCATGATTTATCATTTCTTTGTGTTGGGAACATTCACAGTCTGCTTTTCTAGCTATTTGAAAGTGCACAATAAGTTGTTTATTAGAGTCACCCTAGAGAGTCACCCTATAGAGCTGTACAACTCTAGAACTTACTCCTCCCAGCCAGCTGTACTTGAGTATCTGTTCACCTATCTTTGGCTGCTCCACCCTCCCCACGTCCCCCCTGCCCCCACTAACCATCCCTCTCCTGTCTATTTCTGTGGGGTCACTTCTTAGCTTGTGAACACGAGTGAAGATGTGCAGGATTTATCTTCTGCATGGCTTGTTTCACTTCATGTCCTCCAAGCTCATTTATATCCCCTCCAATGACACAATTATGTTCTTTATATGGCTAAATTGCATTTCGTTGTGTACATGTACCACGGTTTCCTTATCCAGTTATCTGTCAATGGACATTTAGGTTGATTCCATATCTTGGCTATGGTCAAACAGGTATTTATGAATGTACGGTCATGTGTCCCTTACCGACAAATACACATTTTGAGAAATGCGTCATTAGGAGATTTTGTTGTTGTGCGAACATTCTAGACTGTGTTTACACAAACCTAGATGGCACAGACTACTACACACATAGGGTCTAGGGGGTAGCCATTGCCCCTAGGCAATACACCTGTAAAGCATGTTGCTGCACTGAATACTCCAATAGTTGTAATGCAGTGGTGCTTGTGTACCGAAATGAATCTAAATGTAGAAAAGGTGCAGTAAAAATATGCTATAAAATATAACGCACCATTGACCTTGGACAACATAGGTACTTACCATAATGGAGTTTGCAGGACAGGAGGCTGCTCTGGGTGAGTCAGTAATGACTCATGTGAAGGTCTAGGACATCACTGGACACTGCTGTGAAGCTTATAAACACTGTCCACTTGGGCTATACTGAACCTGTTAGAAAAATAGAGTAACTGTACAATGACATCTTTTGCAGTGTGATTATAGTATTATGAGTCTATATTCCTTAATGACTAAAACCTCATTATGTGGTGCATGACTGTAATGCAACTTACTTATATCCCAAATCATCCTCTCAAAGATTGGAGAGATTATGGCAAAAGGACATACAAAGAAATGGTAACCTAAAAATCAAATTAAAAATATAATTCAGGAAAAATAGAAATTAAGACAGAACATCAAACCCAAGTGTAAAAATTAAATGCAAATATCGGGACTGCAATACGAGATTGCAAAATGGCAGCACGAGGGATAAACTCAACGGGACTGGCATCTTGTTTGGTTCATGTAGTGTTTAGAAGACTTTTTTTTAGCCTGTTTCACAAATCAGAGGGAGAAGAGATCATTATATAACAAAAGTAGTCGGAAAACAGTAACTGCTAAATGCAATGTATGGGCCTTGTTTAGTTCAACTGTAAAATTAACTTTGGTTTTAGGTTTGGAAAATCTGAACTAAATAGAATGGGATATTAAGAAATTACTATGATTAATTTTATAAAGTGTGATAATAGCATACATACTGGTAAATAGTATATATGCCAAAAGGCCTGAGATTTACTTTAAAATATATATACAAAATTAAAAACCAAAATGGGATAGATAGTTGAATAAAGTTGGCAAAATGTTGATAATTTCTGAATTTTAATGATGGGTATATGAAAGTTATCAATACCTTTCTATTTTTACACATGTTTGAAAACTTTCATAATGAACATATTTTAAAATAATTTAGTATCTGAATGTTTTGAGATGGTTTATTAGCTTTCCTGTTTGATAGTCTCCACTGCCTCAACTCCCGTGCCCCAATTCAAACTCTTCATTTAATTACTTGCCTGGCCTATGTTATTATGCAGAATGTCCCCAAAGTTACCACATGTTGGGGAAAAATGGGAAATTACAGCTAAATGTACCTTTATTTACAAAATACCAACTGCAAAATTTTACCAAATATTTACAAAATATGTTCTATGAGTTCTCTTTACACACACACACGTCTTCTCTCCCACTCATGGCGAGCACATTCCAAGATGTCTGCTGTCACAATGTTGCCTGTGTATGGAGACTTTGGAACATCTTGCATAATTAAGATTTCTAGAGTCAAAAAGAAGAGGAAGACATGGTCAGTCACTTTCTCGACTAGAAAGGACTTCCCTTAACAGCAGAAGAAATTTCTTCCAAAAAGCTCCATGGGGGGTGAGAGTAACACAGGCTATTCTTTAGAGCCGCCCTCTCAGCCAACTTTGGTGGGGGACCAGCCCCCACATCTTTCTTTGAGGAGTAGCTTATGTGTGTATCCAGTTTGAAGGCTAACACCATCTAAGGACCACACTTGGAGTGACGCTCCTCTGCTTCAGCAACCCTCAGCCAGGATCAGGGGAACTGACCAAAAAGTTTCTCAGGAAAGCATTTCCATGAGGGCCTGAAGTGAGAAGACCCGGGGATGCAGCTTTTTGATGGTCTGTCTGAATCTAAAGACAAAATGTGTAAGTTTAGAAATGCGAGAAGAATGAAAGGAAGGCACATCTTCAAATAATCATCCGTAAGAATTACTCATTGCCGTGGGTTGAATAATAGTCTCCCTGCAAAAGATAGGTTCAAGTTCTAATGCCCAGTATCTATGAACATAATGTTAGCTGGAAATAGGATCTTTGTAGATTTAATCAAGTTAAGATGAAGTTTGTAAAGATTAATTTTATATATCAATTTGATGGGGCCAAAAGATGCCCAGGACTATGTATCTACTTGAACATTATTTTTGGGTATACCTGTGAGGGTGTTTCTGGAAGAGACCAGCATCCGAGTAGATGAGCTGAGTAAAGCAGATGGGCCTCTCCAATTTTATTGGGGATCTTTCAACTCAGAGAGAACAAAAAAGCAGAGGAAGGGTATTTTCTTTCTGTCCCTGCCTGAATACTTGAGCTAAGACTTGGGTCTTCTGCGTTTGGAACAGGAATTACACCATAAGGACTCTTGGTTCTTGGCCCTTTACATTTGAACTTGAACTATATACTACTGGGTGTCCTGGATCTTTATTTATCTGAGTGTAGATCTTTGAGCTTCTCAGCCCCTATAATCATGTGAGCACGTTCCTCATTTTTCTTATTGGTCTGTTTCTCTGGAAACCCTGGCTGACTAAGACAAAATCACACTTGACACTGGTCTGTAACTGATCACTGGTATCTTTATAAGAAGAGAAAAATTTGGACATAGAGACAAAGACACAAGTGATGACAGAGCCAGAGAATGGCATCATGTGTCTACAAGTCAAAGAACGCCAAGGCTGCCTACAACCTCTAGCAGTGAGGACAAAGGCATGGGACCGCCTCTCTCAGAGCCTTCAGGAAGGACCCGACCTTGCCAACACTTGAAACTAATGCAATCATCCCAACCAGGCTTTGGTAAGGTTGGATCAAAAACAAGTTTGAGGTGAGATCCTAGAGGAGGGAGTTCTGTGTGCTTGTGGGAGGGCAATTCTTTGTTGTTTGAGAGAATGGGCAGACAGAGGTTGAGTCTTGTTCAGGGAGATGTAGGTGCCCTGCCCAGACTATCTTAGCTGACAGTTTAGCCTAGTGCTTCAGGCTCAGAGCCCTGGCTTCCTCTGGAACAGACGCTAATGGGTACACTTTTGAAAAAATTGAGGTGAGAAGAGAAGCTTTCTAGAAAGCCCCCAGTGATTCATTGACACTAGTGGGCATGAGAATAACTTGTAAGTGTCTTTAAAATTCAGATCCCCCTGGCTCTCTCTAGAGCAGTGTTTTCCAACCTTTTTTATCTCACAGCATGCTTGAACCTATAGTTAAACTTTCGTGGCACACTTAAATTATGTTGATCAAAAAAAAGAGAGAAAGCCAACAAAAAAACAAACAAAAAATACTTACTGTGCTTTGAAATTCTTTAGAAAATAATTTAATTAATTGTCTTTAAAAATTTCCATGGCACACCTAAGATCCTCTCACAGTACACCAGTTGCAAATCATTGCTTTAGAGACTCCGAGGCCTGGGGTGAGACCCGAGAATCTTTGAGTTCCCAAAAGCTGCAGAGGACACTGACAAGGCAGTTAGGGGGGTGGTGCTTTTAGAAACACAGAAGCAGGTGGATTGTTTTCGCTCGAAATACATATCCCTGGAGCAGATGGGCTGGCATCACCTTTTCAAGAGACAATGCCTTATTTTTGTTTTGTTTTCTGAGGGACAGACAGTCGTGAAAACTATAGGATGAAAATGGCACTGATTTAATTCTCTTAACATTGCACGGCTTATGTAGTTTTATTTTTTTAATGTAAAAATTCCCTTAGAATGGTAAAAGTGTCAATGACATGAGAAAAGGTTGGAGGCAGGCACTGACGGGTTGAATTTTCTGGATTTTTTTGTTTTTTTAATCTGTCACTTAGCAACAGCATATGTATTGCTGACAGTTGGAGTAATCTTTGAGTTGGCAACATTGAATTGTTAGGAAGTTTAAATTTGTGTTTTATCATTGTTAGGGGTGTTTTAACAAATCGTGTAAGGTACAATATGTGCATTCTGCTGTTTTGGAAGGGAGACATTTTAAGTCAGAAATATTTGACTGTAAACATATTTTGCACTGAACCCTATTTTCCTTCTACATAGAAGAAAAACCAAAGCTTACCTACGCACAGTAAGAAACCCAGTTAATCACTGCTGTAGGATTAGGAGGAAAATGTTCTTCAAAAATAGTTGGTGAAAGTTTTAATTACATACATAATCATAAAATGCTCAGTAATTGCTGCATGATTCCTTTTTTTTTTCTTCTGGAAATGCTAAAACTATTTCAATATACACAGAATCAATAAACATAATTAAAATATGAGCTCATCAAAACAGTAATTAAATGTACTTAACAGCTTTTGTGGCTTTTCCCCATATGGTTACCGGGGGAGTGTGAATCTGGCTCGCTAGATAAATGTAACAAAATAAAGTGAAAGCCTCAGAAAAGATTACTGTCGTATCATAATACAATAAAACTCAGCTCCGCCGCAAGTAGCGTTAAATCAAAAAAATGACAAAAGGAGTGGCGTGTGCAATTATATTATACATTTTGGGGCTGTTTTCTATTTATATGAGATTAACACTATCATGGTCTGCATTCAGAAGGAACAGTGAAATCCTCCAATATGAAAGGAATTTGGGGACAGTGCCCTGAATTCCGAATATGACAACTCTTCTTTTAGGAGCTTGCTGGCAAAGTGTTTGATCCTTAACAATGCCCACCCGCCAACGCCAGACTCCATCTGCCTTTCAGGGGCTGAGTCACGGGGCTCTAGAGTCCTAGACCATGTGGTTCTCAGAGCTGTGATTCATGAAGGTGGTGCCACTCACCGTTTCTGTGGTTCATTTCAACAGGCCCTGGCAATGGAAAGGGAAAGAACATAAAACCCTCCAGGCAGCCCCTGCTGCCTGGAAATGATGTTGAATCAGTAGGTAAGGACACGTGGGTTGTCTGAGGCTGGCAGGAAAGTGAGGCAGGGAAGGAAAAGAAACCAGTGAGGTGTGCCCCCAGGCAGGCCACCAGAGTGGGCGGCCAGAGCTCAGTCCCTGAGAACTCTGGCAATGTAGAATGTCCTCCCTCAGAGTTGTCCCACCCGAGGGTGAAGGAGGTGGGATACTTATTCTCCTCTTGCCACCTGGCTGCCTGAAGAGTACACTCTGAGGTTTTCTGGCCTGGCCACGGGGCCGACTGAGCGACAGCACCCCATGTAGAGTCTTAAGCACTTACAGAGGACATTATTGGCAGGTCCTGAGTAGTGAGCTTAGTGTTATTGGCAGAACCCACAACTTCCACCACAGCATCTGTGATAGACGAATAATGTCCTCAAAGGATGCCCATGCCTTAATTTTTAGAACCTGTGAATATTATCTTATAGGGCAAAAACTTTGCTGATACAATTAAATCAAGGATCTTGAAATGGGATGTTATCCTGGACCATCTGGGTAAGAACTAAATGTAATTGTAAGCGTTTCTATAAGGAGGAAGTCTTTCCTCTTTCCTTCCAAGAGGAAAAGGATTGTGATCTCAGAGACAGAAGGATGTGGTCACAAACCAAGGATGCCAGAAACTGCCAGAAGTCAAAAGAGACAAGAAGTGGACTTTTCCCTAGAGTCTCTGAAGGGAGCAGGGCCCCGCTGACACCTCGTTTTGGCCCAGTGATCCCGACTTGGACTCCTGGCTCCAGAACCAGGAGGCAAAAAATTTCCAATACTTTAAGCCACGAACTTTGTGATAATTCATCATAGCAGCGCCAGGAAACTAATGCAGCCTCCTAGGGCAAATAAATTCTTTCAAAGAGGAGGGATCATGGTAGGGAGAGAGGAAACATGGAGAGCAAGACTGATTTCAACCCATCCCAACTTCCTGTTCCCTTCCTCTCTCATTACCCGCCTTTCTGCAAAATCTCTTGCAGAATATTTTATTTGTTAGCAAGTTCATCTACACTTGATGACTGAACCTGGCTCTTTCTTTGGCTGAAATGTCCAAAGTACAGCCATTTTTATTCTGTGTTTTATTGTCTCTTCTCCGTGCGAGGTTAGACACATGAGCCTTCTTTTTCAGAATTCTCTAGAGGCGTCCTCTTGGCAGATGTGAAACTTATCTGTGTACATTTCTCTTCCATTCCTGATCACACCTGTGGTAGAATTCCACCCGCTTATAAGTGGGATCACTCAACTTTGAAGCATATGTGAAATTTCCCTAAACAGTATAGAGAGAAGACTGCATTGCCTTGAAAGAGCCAGTAATGAGACTTGGCTCTTAAAGTTAAAAAAAAAAAGCAAAACCTCATCTCTGAAAATTAAAGAAAACTAAGGAGGGGAAACGTGGGCAAAAAAGAACCTGTAAAACCTCTCAATTATTTTGGACGTGGGGACACAGATGGGCGTTTCCTCTTGTGCCAAAACATCCATCGCAACAACGCCAGCTGTGGGCTAAGGAAAATTTGAAAGAATCACACGTTGCCGTATTAAGGAGGGAGGGAAAAGTTTTGCAGATGAGTTGATTTCTCAGTGCACTGTGCCGCCAGATGAAAAGCCTCAGACTACATCTGCAGGCGGATTGCACAAGTATTAATATTCATGCGGAGACGTTCTAGAAAGCTGTTTCCTCTGAATTTTTAGCAGTATTGTAGGTCTGGAGGAAAAATGTTTCTTTTGTGTTAAGGAGTTTGGGCTGCATTACTTTAAAGCTTTATGAGGATTACTTTTAAAAGAGCCCTGGGAGTGAAATATTAGGCCTTATGCAGGGAGGGGGTAGTCCAAATAGAACACAATGAGCAAAACCAGAACAGACCAATCAGAAGCTGTCCTCCAACCCCTGCTGGGCCAGGCATTAACCTTTTACTTGCTGGGTCATGGAGAGGTCCGGGGTTTTCTGGGAGTGGAGGAGGGTGGCAGGGTGCTGGGGTGTGTTCAATTCTCAGAGGAATAACTGTTTACAGCAGTTATGCCCATACTTGCCAGCTAAATGTGAGCCCTCACCATTCGATGTATAAACATACCAGGCCCTCCTCTTACTTCTTGCTAGGTCCCTTTGAAGGAGGATGTTCCCTGGTTCCTGGCTCCCAGTGTCAAGGGTGAGCCCTGGCACCCAGCCGGATGACGGAGTGATCGCAGACACAGAGCCATCACCAGCAACACACATTTATTGCAGAACAAAAGTAGACAAACTATGGGGGAAATACAGGTCAAGAGAGAGATGGGTCCCTCCCGGTGAGTGGAGAAGAGACCCCGGGCCCTGAACACACATCCTCCTCTATAGGCTAAGCTGTCTAGTTGGCCCTGCTTTCCCCCATCAAGATTGGCTGTCGCCTCCCACTTTGGGAGTAACTGATAGGTTGGGTTATAGAACAAAATACTTAATACACATGTGTCCTCCCTGGAATCTTCCCGAAGAACCAATGGGGGTGGAAATTTGCAAGTTTAACTTTATGATAGCGGTCCCGTGGGCCCAGGACGGTGTGAGGTCACTAGGGGTTTCTCACTGTCTGCTCAGACTGGGGAACGCCCCCAGCTAGTGACTTGGTTCCTACTTCCCACTCCGAGCATTGCCCCTCAGTCTTCCATCCTACGAAGGGAGAAGCTGGGGCTGGGGCAGTACGTCTGCTCCCAGGCCTACCTGTCAGAGAGAGACATAGGCACAGCAGCCCTGGAGAGCGGGACAAGCTGTGTGTCAGTAGTGGCAGCAGCGGCGCTACAGGAGCTGTTACCACTGCTGTGACAGCTGCTGGGGCTCCTGCATCTGCTTGCGGTGGCTCCCGCCTCTAGGGTCACGGCTTAAGCCAACACTCACAAGGGGGACGCTTTTATAGGCTGCCCCCTCCCTGGAGGGGTGGGCCTGTTCTCTGTGAGCCTGGCCGTGGTGGGGGTGCCTAACATTCTCAACACAAGATAGAGATTCATTTCCGTAATGCGTGCTACTGGAGCCCAGGCATCATGTTCATTAAGCGCTAGGTGTAGGAAGAGTTTGGCTACAGAAAAGCAAGTGGAAAAGTGTCTTTGTAATTACAGAAGAACCTCTGTCATTGACCACTCAAGGGACTGTAACAAACTGGCCCACATAGGGAGGGTCCACATAAGGAACTGGGCCTACTGTGCTGATATGTACATGTGGTGCATGTCTCCTCTATGAAAATCAGTCAACTGAAGGAGGTGCTCAACTATGGAGGTTCTACTGTATTTGTTTGAGATGCCCAAGCACTCACTGGGGATCCTTTAACTACAAAGTGATGACAAACCGAACGTCAACTTCCCTAAGTAAAACAGAAAAAGGGAAAAGGATTCGTTGGCCGGAATGACAGAAAGGTTCAGGGGGACATCCCCCTGGGTCTCAGGAGGGATCATGAGTGTGTGTGCACACCGCTTTTCCCCCTTTCCTTCTTCTGGCTGGTATCCTCTCTGAATTTCCTTGAAAGCAGAGCCTGAGACAAGGACTTGGTGCAAGCATTTTATTTTGGAGGACACCTCAGGAAGCAGACAGAAGTGAGGGAGAGGGACGTGGTCAGAGCAGGGCAAGGAGCCCAGGTGCTTTGCAGCCATGTGCTTAGCGCTGCTGTGGGTGACACATTTGGGCCTGTGGGGACCCTCTGAGGAGCTGAGAAGAATGGAGAATTTCTACAGAATTTTCCAAAATGGAAGACAGGTGAAGCCAGGACATTTCCCCATAGACCCCTGCCTCTCATTGGTCGAGGGTTGCTCCCAAGGACACTGGATATCCCCTGTGCTTCTTCTGGGTTGTGCCGGCTTGTGCCTGGGTGTCTTTCCACAGCATGCTTGACAGGGGACCCTGAAGCAGGTTTGTGTCTACCTCAGTTGCCCTCAAAGCAGATGGGCAGAGAAGATGTGGCCTTGTGCCTCAGAAACATCTAGCAAGCTGGCTTTCCTCAGTGTGGGGCTCCACATGCCAGTGCAGCCGTCCCCATCCCATTATATCAAACTTAGCAGCCTCAGTGGGAACAGGAGCTTTCCGGATCTGCACAAAGACCTGCTGAGCAAGCCTCCCCCTCCCTGGTGTTCACAGAGTCCATTAGAGTAGAATCTAAATTCTGAGCCCCTACGTAATAATTTCAGAATTTCCCAAGACGTTTAGAGCCATCCTGTTTCTCTCTAAATGGCTCTGAAATAGAGCCATTTGCTTCACTCTATTTTACATGTATGTGGGCAGCATTCCATAGGCCTTTACTGATTTCCCAGTGGCCACCGTGAGAGCTCTAATCATAAATCCCCTCAAACTGTGAATATAGCAAGTTTTGGGCCCAAGAAATTATGATCAGGGTTTTCACCTGCAATCAGGTAACTATAAATTAGCTTGACTCTAAAACTCCAAACTTGGGGTGGCACCTGTTGCTCAGTGGGTAGGGCGCCGGCCTCATATACTGAGGGTGGCATGTTCAAACCTGGCCTGGCCAAACTGCAACAAAAAATAGTCGGGCATTGTGGTGGGCGCCTGTAGTCGCAGCTATTCAGGAGGCTGAGGCAAGAGAATCGCCTAGGCCCAGGAGCTGGAGGTTGCTGTGAGCTGTGTGATACCAAGCTACTGAGGGCTATAAAGTGAGACTCCGTCTCTACAAAGAAAAACAAAAAACAAAAATAAAACTCCAAACTTGACCTCTTCGTAGCACCCTTTGAAAAATACTTGCTGTGCTGCATTTGTGTCCCCATAATATTGTATTATAAGGTTTAAATGTCACATTATTTTGGAACATTTGCTGTACATTGGAAAAGAATGAAGTGAAAATTGCTGAGTTTCGCTTGGCATTCAATCTTCATTTGTTAGTTGGGGTTACCTGCCTGGGTCCAAGGCATAACATGACTCTTCCACTTTGACTCAATTTTAATGTTAACTTGACTCACAGTGAAGGTCCCTGTGGGGTCTTAGCTACCTCCACTGGGTTGCATCCCAGCCACTGGGAACCGCTATTCTCAAAACCTTTAGGTCCCTGCACCATAACTCCCCAAGGTCATTTTTCCCTACAGTTTCTGGTGAGGTCACCTACTGCAGAGGAGGTGTATTATTCATGATCCTAGTCAATAGTGTTCTCTTTATAGGGAAGTTTTCATTCAGAGAGAGCAGTGGCTGGTGGTCAAGTTCAGGGAGGAGTGTGGTCTTTGGCTTGAATGATCTTGGCAAATGTCTCAACTCCTCCCTGTGTTTGGTCTCTAGGGACAAAACCTGCTGATGTTCTTAAGGCCTTTAAGGTCAAAATCATTGTTTTCTGCCTCTCACCTTTGTGAGACTGATTGTGTTTGAAAAATAGATTTTCCAGATGGACTGCAGGTCACAGAGTCTCGGTGTGGTGTGGTGCAAGGGACACTTAAGCCAGGTTTTACCCACTGCCAAGAACCAATAACAGAGTGCAGGTTGTCTTCCTCCTGGGGGAGAAGGTGATAGGGCTCAAAGTGCTGTGGCTCCGACTCTGCGTTAGGGCATTCCTGAGGACCACATGTGGAATGACGGTCCCCTTTCATTCCAAAATCATTCAAGGTGGAGGGTACTTCCTCTAAAAACTCTTGAATTAATCTCTTGGTACCAATGCCTTTTCAAATTTGTTTCTGGACTTTTATTAACTTCTACTTCAAACACAATAGTCTAAGGGCTATGAAAACCCACAGAGAAACTTGAGTGAACACCTACTATGTCTTGGAGTGGTTATAATTTATATCCTGCGAGGAATGCCCTGATGAAAGTGCATATTCATTTCCATTGCTAGGTTGCCTTTTGGGCTGATCTAATTCTTTATCACCATTTAGCTTATGAAACACCTATTGGTGCAGCCTGAGTTGACCTTTGCATTCCTACTGACAGTTGAGAAGGAGATATGCATAAATTAAGATACAGAAGTTTCCTTTTTGAAATTCAGTGGCTTTTAACCCTTCTGAGGGTTAAGTAAGCAACTAAAATGGATGATTTTTCTTTAAAAATCTTTTCCAAGTCCTAGTGTGATATTTATGGATGTTTTAAGTAGTAGCTCTTATATTAATATAATTTAGCATTGGTTAAAACTTTCTCCAGCTATCGTACTGAACAGAGCTCCAGCAGACACAATAGCTGTCTTATTCTTGGGCACTGATGGGCTGAAGGATGCTAAAAATGGTAGAGAGATGAAATTTGTGATGCCAAAGCGATCAGAGCTGCAAATCTAGAAAAAGCTTTGGGTAACTGATATGGTATTTAACAAAGAAATCAGGTATTCCTGCTACACACATTCAAGCTGATAATGTAAATTGGAACTGCAAAAAGTACTCAGGAAATTGAGGACTCTCTAGGACGTGGAGAGTCCTAAAGAGAACAGCAATTTTGTGAGACAGGCCCCAAATAGAAAGATGGAGATGAATTATTCTAAACAGAAGGGACGAAGGCTTATGGCGTTAACACACTATTTCTGTACAACTGATGATTTTAAGACTCAGCAAAATAAGGTGTTATGAGATATTATAGGAGCTAAACTTTTCTATTCTGAGGTGTACGAGACAATTTTCAAAGGAATGTGTACTTTCATATGCTTATTTAATCATTAACACACACCCCCGCCCCCACCGCCAAAGAAGGCCATTATGGCAGATCGGGAGGGCACTTCCTTGGAGTCAGACAGAGGTTTGGGTTGGAATCCTGAGTCTGTCAATTAGTAGCCAAGTCTTGGGCAATGAAAGTACCATCACCATCTTAGAGTGTGGGGTCAAATGACATGTCTGTCATTCATCAGCACCTTAGACACATTAAAAGAAGCATCATGAGGTGTCTTCGCTACCCAGCGTGCAGTGGAATGGCAGACAAGAAGTCTGATTCCTGTCTGTGCTGCTGTACTTAAGGGAACAAGATTTACGTGGAGTTTGCCGTTTTCACGATTCTGTGCAGGAGCTCTCGTAACCTTCCTCGACTTCATCAACTTGTTGGGTGAAGTAAGGCTCTCTATTTCCTCAAGAAAACCTTCTATCAGTGCCCAAAGCACGTTAGATGCTTGCGGCTTAATACACTCTGGATTAAGCTCCCACACTTCTGGTTGTGGTGACCAAGAGTCAGCTGTGCGAGTTCCCACACCCACTTATGTTATCTGGGCCAGCAGCCACTCGTGAACATGTCATATTCTCATTATTTACATCACCATTATGTAAACCAACAATAATGACAAATGGCTACAATAAATTGTACCAAATAAGGTGCCCGTACCACACACATGAAAGATAGGAGAAGGGCAAAAACGTGAACAAAATTGCTGTACTAGTATCGTAAAGGCGTCATTCTGCCTTAAAGAAACCAAAACTAAATCTTCTGGCCGATGCATTGTGGGTGGTTGTGCAAGGAAGACTGGCCAGAGCTCCCAGCAGCACACTCCGCCACAAAGAAAAGGGCCTTGGCTCGACATCAAAAGAGTGGCAAGTGAATGAACATCCATATGTTTTAAGTTAAAATTAAATCTTTAAGGTATGTATGTATCACATTTTATGATTCACTGCTTTAATTAACTTTTCCAGTTGACTTGCCAACTGCCAGTCCCAACTTCATGGGGTAACAGTAAAACCATAATGTTTATTTTCAGTTATTATAAATGTATACTCACTGTTGAAACCACTGTCAAATTTTTCAGCATAGAAAGAAGAAAATAAAATGCATTAACCCAGAGGTAAACACTGGTAGGCACTTAATGTAGTTCCTTATGGTCGTTTTGTTTTGTTTTTTCATAAATACGCTTTCAAAAATAAAACTACGGCTATGTTCATTTTCGTGTTCTGCTTTTTCACATGATGTTAGATTATATGCTTTCCTCATGTAAATATTCCGCTATAATACTATCTTTTATCCCTTTTCTAAAATTTGGAATATCATATCATTTGAAATAAAATGTTCGATCAATACAAAATATATGCAAAGCAAAATCGATGAATCTCTCTGAAGCCCACTACCTAGGAATAGCCAGGGTTAGATGTTGGCAAACACCATCCTAGACGTCATTCCTCACAAAGATTGATAAAAATGATAGACAGATAATGACACACAAAATGTATTTTTATTTATTTATTTATTTTATTGTTTCAGGTTACTCGGAGGGTACAAAGAGTTGGGTTGCAGTGACTACATTTACATAATATGTATTTTTAAACAAACTTTCTATATTGGAATTAATTTAGATTTACCGAAAAGTTGCAAAGATAATATGAAAAGGTCCTACCTACTCCTTACTCAAACTCTCCTAAAGTTAACATCTTATGTTGTAATGGTCCACTTACCACAGCGAAGAAGCCAACATTACTACGTTGCTGTTAGCTACACTCCAGCTTTGATTTGGATTTTACAAGTTCTTTAGCTCTTTCTTTCTTTAATGTTTCACAATCCAGTCTAAGATACCACATTCATTGCATGTAGCATGCTATTTTAAAATTTTACTTGTTTTTCACTGATTAAAAAGAAGGTGAGTAAACATAAAGAGCTTCTAAAACCACAGGTAAATGTTGTTCTATCCTGAGAGAGATTATTTCCTGAATGATCACTGTAAATGTTAAGATAAATATCATGAAAAATAGTGAGTCATTAATTTTTAATTATACGTGTTATTTTTGAACAATATCTGTCTGCTATGAAGATAAGATTAGTTCTTTTATATTTGGTCCCATGGCCCTCCCCATTCCTCCTAATTTATTGATTATATTGTTTTGTTGGATTTTTCCAGGTTTGTAATGTGTATATTCTGTTCTGCAATCAAATCCTCATTTTCAATCTTAGCTTATATTTAGTTGGATCCATCATTTTTTCACCAGTCCTTTGAAACCCATTTCTATTACTAATTCTACATTTGATTCATGTCTTGGCTGACTGGTTCACTCCGCTGGAAATTCTTTTCTAAAATGAGTCATGGATGCTGTATTTCACTAATGTTTTGCATGTTGAAGAACGCCATCTGTGACCCTTATATTCAAACAATAAATTGTCTTGGTATAAGATTTTAGCAAATCATTTGTTTTCCTTAGAACTTTATAATGCCCCCATCATCTTCTGACATTGATAATTATAGTGTCTGAGACCAATCTTACAGTTTCTCTTTGCTGATAGATTGTTTCTACTTTCTGATAGTATGAAAACTTCTTTATTCTTTAAAATTTTTTAAACATAAACCAGTAACTTAGTGGTATATTGTCATTATCAAGTATTATGTGTTGCACATAATTGTAGGGGCTATACTTTTTAGTTTCTGGGGCAGTGTCTTATTCAGTAGCCCAAGCTAGAGTGCAGTGGCATCTTCATAGCTCACAGCAACCTCAAACTTCTGGGCTTAAGTGATCTTCCTGCCGCAGTCTCCCAAGTAGCTGGAACTACAGGCACATGTTACTAAACCCAGCTAATTTTTATACAAAAATTTTGTAGAGGCCAGGGTCTTGCTAGTGCCCAAGCTGGTCTCGAACTCCTGGCCTTAAGTGATCCTCTCACTCTGCCCTCCGGGAGTGATAGGGTTATAGGCGTGATCCACCAGGCTTTGCTCCTTTTTACTTATTTATTCATTTTGTAATAGCTGACACATCATCATTGCACACATTTATGATGTTTTAATAAACATATGTATTGTATAATCGTCAAATCAGGGTAGTTAGCATGCCCATTACCTCAAAACTTTACCATTTTTTTCTTTTTTGTGTTGACAACTTTCATGATCCTCTTTTCTAGCTATAAAACACACGATCTACTGTTACCAGCTGTGGTCCGCCTACTATGGAGCAGAACACTACATACGAAACATACACGCATTCCTCCTACCTAACTGTACATTGATACTGTCAACCAACCCTGCTCTGTTCCCATGTCCCTCTCCCTCCGCCTCCAGTCTCTGGTAACCACTATTCTGCTCTCTGCTTCTTTGAGATCAACTTCCTTTAATTCCACATATAAGCAAGATCAGGCAGTATTTGTCCTTCTGTGCCTGGCACTCCTGTTGCCACTGACGACAGAATTTTATTCCTTTTGAGAGCTGACTAGTTGTCCATTGTATATGCACCACACTGCCTTTATCTGCATCTACTGATGAACACTTGGGTTAATTTCCATCTCATGGCTGTGATGAATAGTCCCACAGTCAACATGGAACTGTAAATCTCTTTTGACATACTAATTTCAATTCCTTTGCATATTCATGCCGTAACGGAGTTCTTGGGTCATAGGGTAGCCCTACTTTCAATTTTTTGAAGAATCTCCATCCATCCATCCTGTTTTCCCTAACAGCTGTACTAAACTCCATTCCCACCGACAGTGTATGCGAGCTCGTCCTTCTCCGCATCCTTACCAACTTGTTATTTAAAAATTTTTTAATGATAGCCATTCTAACCTGGGTGCCGTGATATCATATTGTAGTTTTGATTTGTGCTTCCCTTGTGATCAGCGATGTTAAGCATTTGTATGTGAAGAATTCTTTATTCTCCGGGTTGCTGTTCCCACCCGAACACACGTCCGTGTGGACCCTCGATCAGCTTTTTTTTCTAGAACATAGTGTACCTCTTCAATCTGCAGATGTAGTTCTTCCCTTGTTTGAAAGATTCTGTTCTCTAATCCTCTTTTCCTGTGCTTGGGGAGTTTAACTTCAGGGCTTCTAATGACCCTCCTGTGGGATCAGCCGCATGGTCTTTCTACCTGCTGTATGCTCTCGCTGTGTCCTGGGCATCTGCGATGATTATCTCAAGATTTTCTCCACTCCAGCAATTTAATTTTATGGACACCGCTTCTCTTTGCTGCTAATTCCGCTTTATTGTAAAATCGTCGTTCCCCGTTCTCGGTGTTTTGATAATCGCTACAGTCTTCTTTATCTTCTCCTTCTATTATTTCCTTCTTCTCACTTGGATACATCGTTTTACTGACTTTAGGTGTTTAAGTTTGTCTATGGCATAAAGAACTGAATCACGGGCCATGATTTCTTCTGCTCTTTGCTTTCTTCCAGACTGGGTTTCTCTTTTGTGTTCTTTTTTTCTCTCTCTGCTCTCTCTTTCCCCATCATCTCTCTTTTCTAAAGAACAATTGCATGGCTGTCCAGACTTTTGATCTGCCATAGTACGGTCTGGGTGATTCCACTTTCATAACCTCCCCAGCTTATCTGGGGCTTCTTGGTGTCCTCCTCTGAGTCTGAGGACATGCTGCTACTACTCATTGGCTACTCTACCTTTGTTCTCTCTTTCAGTCTAACAGTATGGAATGGAATGCAGAGATGCATGTTCTTATTAGGGGTAGAAGACTAGCCCTTGGCCTCCCTTCCTCCCTCTGCTGACGCTCAAGTGGTATGAAGGGGTTTAAATTTGCAAAGAGTTTTCTCAAGACCTTCTCTGTGTTACCTCCTCACTCCCTCCATATTCTCTCCAGATTAGAAGGTTTTAATGAGACATCTTAGCATCTTATTAATTCACTCTTTCCTCAGGGCTGGAGGGAGGCATGGTTGGCCCTGATATAGCAGAATCACTTGCTTCTTTCTTTGGCTGCCACTTTTAGTAGTTTATTACATACATTTATACTTCTGGCCTTTTATAAAAGCTAACTGTGCATATTTCACAGGTACTGGGGTGGGACTTTCTCTAGCATTTCAGCTTTAATCTTTTATTATTATCCTGCTGCCACTAAATGATCTGTAGTGGCTCTTCATTGTGTGAGCCACCAACCTTTGTTTAACCATCTTCTACTTGCTGGCAATTTTGATTTTTCCTGAATGTTTTGCTATTATAAATAGTACTATTATGAACATCCATGTTAACACACTTTTCTTCACATATTGAATTACTTCCTTATAGCGGATTTCTCAAAGGGGAATCACTGGGTCAAAAGGTATGGAGTTTTACTTTTCAAGATTTCTTGGTACAAATTGCCAATTTGTTTTCCATATTTGTTGTGTTGTAAAATACAACAGGCCAGGCACAGTGGCTCACACCTGTAATCCTAGCACTCTGGGAGGCTGAGGTAGGTGCATTGCTTGAACTTAGGAGTTCAAGACCAGCCTGAGTAATAGTGAGACCCTATCTCTACTAAAAATAGAAAAACTGGCTCTTGTGGCAAGCACCTATAGTCTCAGCTACTGGGAAGCTGAGGCAAGAGGATCACTTGAGCCCAAGAGTTTGGAGTTGCTGTGAGCTATGATGATGTCACAGCATTATCCAGGACAATGGAGGGAGACTCTGTCTCAAAAAAAAAAAAAAAAGAAAAAAGAAAATAGTTTTCAAATAGTTTATATCAGAATTCTAAAAATGAAATTATTGCTATGGATTTCAGAAGAAATGAAAATAAGTCTCCAAGAACAAAAGTAATTGTTCACCTGAAAATGTAACCTACCAAGAATGGGAATGACCTAGAGTCAGAACGGCATGAAAGTTGTGCTCAATGAGGCCCGAAGAGATCAGTACTGAGACTTGCTGGGAAAAAGATGCCTCCCCAGTCAGTTCCATGGTCTTCAGGACCTGAGTCACCAAGAAGGAAATGTGAGGTGTCAAAAAACACTCCAAGTTTACAACATGTTAATTGGGTCTATAAAAAGTGCTTAGATCTAGCACTCTGGTTTTTTTTTATCCCCGCAAACTATTTGCTATGCTTTTCAGCGTCTGCTGCAACAACAAAGTGGTTTATTTTTACTCAATTTTTCTCTCTCATAAAGAAAAATCAACAAAAGTATTATCATGTTTCTTTAGTACAACTGAACTCATCTTATTAGGGAAAAGTGAAGAAGGATGTGTCATCTTATTAGAAATGACATGATGTATATACAGCCATATGTTTTCAAAGGGTTTTCTGTCAGTGTTAATCAAAACTCTTCCAAATTTATGAACCTCCAGAGCAGCATGTCAGCCATATGGGAAATAACTCCCCTTCAATATTGAGAATTTGAATTAATAATAAACATTATTTAGTAAACCTAAATGAGAAAAACATATCAACGTTGAATCTAAGAAAAGTAGAAGCTCACAAAAAAAAATTCCCCCAGGTCTTAATATTTTGAAGCATGCTGTTTAATACCCCTGCCACTCTGCCATGCGGCTCTATCTTAATTCTTACTCCAACTGCTCATTTACTGGACACAGAGGTGGCTGCAATCTATTTCGTAATTGTTGATAATGCGTTGAATACTCAATCTCCCATATTTCCCCCTTTGATTTGTGTTATGTAGGAAAAGATTTGAAAAATTTAGATGGAAAAGAAACCAAGGAGGATGTGGGGCTTGCTGCCTGGTGTCTAAACTCTGTCTGATGAGACCTTCCCTAATGTTTATCCATGGCCTTAAACACAACAAATTGCTACTATCTTCTTGTGCCTTGTATTCACCCCTGGCCTTTTGTTATCTTAGGAGAGAATATCATCTCACAATCAGTGTTACTTAACCTAGACTTATTTCTAGCATTGGTTGGATGGGGGATCAATTAAGGTCTTGTCAGGCAGGTGAGTTCTTCTTAATTGGAGGAAATATCTTTGATTCTTGCACTTGGATCTTAAATACGAACTTTCACAAGACTGAGGAGTTGTGTTCATGGTTGAGAACAGGCTGATATCAGCCAGAGCAGCCAGAAATGTACCATTGTTGACTATAAACCTGATACAATGGGCAAGGGCTATTAACTAAACCAGGGGCAGGAAAGAGAGGCTAATCTATCCTTAAAGTACTGTCTCCATCATTCAGACAATATTTTTGATGAGGATGAAGTCAGTAATGGTGGTGATCATGGCAGTGTATGATTTGAGCCATTACAACATTAAGATAATATGCAAAAATAATAATGATATCCAAAAAAAGATGCAGCAGACATACAGTAAAATGACCTCTGGGTAATAGCCTCCTTTTGGCAATAAGCTTCTCTTTAGAATATGGCAAAAGTGAAGGGAATTTCAGATGCAGTTAAGGTTTTAATTCAATTGATTTTGAGTTAATGAAAAGAAAGATGATCCTGGGTGGGCCTGACTTAATCAGGAGAAGGTTTTAAAAGGGAGATTCTCTTTCTGGCCTTGAAGGGCTCAAGCTGCCATGGTGTGGGAGGACCTATAAAAACCCACACTTTTGTGATATAATGAAAAATACATATTTGATCTTAATCCCAGTTTCCTGGCATAGAGCTTCTAAAATTCTTATAATATCCTCAGTGATAAGGATGTCTTTTGTTATTCATGAAGAGTTCCTTTTACCTGAGTTCATACTAATGAAGTGACTCAGAGTAGGGTCTCTAGACAGACTCAGGGAGGGGCTGGTCACCAGGGAAAACACATAATTAGAGGGTGGCAACTTTCAGCCCCATCCACTGATTTCCAAGAAGAGGAGGGGAGGCGAGAGATTAAGCTTTGTAAACTTCTTGAACAATAAGATTTGATGAGCTTCTGGGTTGGTGCCAGGAGGTTGGGGCACCCTAATAGAAGTTGCTGTGCTTGAGACCTTTGCAGAATTCACCTCATGTGCCTCTTCATCTGACTGTTCGCCTGTGTCCTTTAAATGCAGGTAAAGTGATTTTTTGAGTTCTGTGAACTGTCCTAGTAAATTATTGAACATGGGGACAGGACTTGGGGATTCCCTGAACTTAAAGCTTGCCACTCACTCAGAAGTCTGTCTGGGACTTGCCACTGGCATCTGAAGGGTCAATCTTATAGGACTGAACCCGTTACTTGTGGAACCTGATGCCAACTCCAGGTAGCTAGTGTCAGAATTGAATGGAAAGGTTGGACACTCAGTGTCCGGAGAGTTAGAGAATTAGTCATCATGAAGAAAATCCCCACTTACTTGATGTCAGAGTGTTGTGAGTATGGCTGTATGTCAAAGTTGTTTATACGGCTGTATCATAAGCCCAGCAGGTGGCCTCCGTGACCGGACACAGCCCCCTGAGGGAGAACTCATGAGAAGATGAGAACTTAGTCTTATGGTAGCAAATAACTGAATTCTGCCAACAACCATGTGAACTTGGAGGAAGGCTCTGAGCTGCACAGGGGACATGACTCAGTTAAAACCGCAATGGCATTCTTTTGAGATCCACAACAGTGAGCCAATCTAAGCTGTGCTAGACTCCTCACCCACAGAAACTGGGAGATAACAAATGAGTGGGTTTTAAGCCATTGAGTTCATGGCAGTTTGTCATGCAGTGCTAGAAAGACAACTAAAGTAATATAAAGGCTACAGGCTTGATCCAGGCATTCGAAACGAATTTGGAAATATTTGTTAGCAAGAAAGTTGGGGTACAAGTCTTTCTTCAACCTTTAAGCTTACTTAAAAATATGGAAAGTTTCTAGGAACAGAATTATTGTCAGTTATTTTCTAAGACTAGAGACGACCAAACTAAAAGGTGTTTTCGCTAATTTTTTTTGTTTAGAAACTCTTATCCCCAGAGAGTCTCACTTAGTTGATTTGGGGTGATAGCTGGAATTAGCATTTCTCAAAGTTTCCCATTGTTAACAGCTACCGGGCTTCTTGGAGGGAAGAAGCGTGACCCTCCTGGGTCACATATTTTACAAGTGGGCTTTAGAAATGCCAATGTCCTAACTATAAGAATCAGGAGACAAGGTCAGACTTATTGGGATAGATCTTGAGGTTTTCACCAAAGGGAAGGTGTGGTGGGGGCTAACAGGAAACAGCCTAAAGAAATTCTGATAGGACACCCAGGGGCTGTTGATTGAGCTTGAAGGACTGGTGTTGCTCAGCCCCTTCTGGAAAAAACCTTGATTCTAGATGAAGCCACTCTCCTTAAACCTACCCAAATCCCGTCTGACTACTCTGAGCTTTTGCTTCCTTTGGCCACAGCGACCCTGCCAAGTCTCCATGAATTCCCACTGGCTGGAAGCTCTGTCTGCACACCACCTAATTACTATCTATTGGACAAATGCAATTCTGTTTGAAATAGCTACAGATGAGTTGTGCTGAAGTTAAAATTATTATTGAATTCATAGTAGCTTTTAGTCTGACTATGTATTTTTCAAAGCCCTTAGATTAAAATGACCATTATTATAATATGAAAGAATTGTTTTGAAGTGGAAAAAAAAGTGTCCTGTGTTCAATAAGGTTGAAAGGCACTGAATTAATAATTACGGAACATGCAGTGAGTTATCCAGTTGTCTTTCTTGGGTACTGTTCCTCATACTGCGGATTGTACGATGATAGTGCACAAATCTCCTGGATAGTAAAGGGGTTGGTTGAAATACAGGGTGGACATAAAATCCGTGTGCAATTTAAAATAGTTAAAATAGTAAATTGCACACTAACTATGGACATTCTCAATATATGCCACCCGTATACCATATGTTTCTGTTGCTACCAGAGAAATTACACAACACTTTTTCTTTCATTTCTCTCACACCTTCCAGAATCTACCTGGAGTAGCCTTTGAACCTACCATGGAATGGAAGCAGTGAAACTCCTTATTATGAAGAAATATATAATTTCTCTTTGTACCGCTCAGCTGAAATCAGCTGTTGTTAAGTAGCAAATATATCTACATCTTTGTGACCACATCAGTCAAAATTAATTTGAAGTAAGAAGTTATTCCTTTCTGAATGTCCACCGGCAACTTAGGGTTCCTCCTTGTGAGGAGGGAGGAGGGAGGGAAGATCTTTGTTCTTAAATCTTTTGAGAAATATTCTATCATGTTATTTGGCCTCTGCTTTTGAATTCACCCTGCACCCAATTCTTTTCACTGGTGTTGGTTTGAAAAGACGTTGAATACAAGCAGCATATTCTGAGGGGACACTCCCCCTGCACCTGCTCTTTTCTTCTGGTAAAGACGGGCCACAAAGGAACCAAGTATGAGGAGGAGAATTCTCAGCACTTTCCCCTACTAACCATTTCATCAGTCTCTGGAATTTTCTTACACTATTGGTTATGCCATATGATACCCTGCAGCAGTTCTTCACCCACGAGACTTTTCCACAGGCTTGGAACTCCCCATCCACCTGCATGCGCCCTGATGATTCCAGCCCAGCGTCCCCCTTTTGGATAGCACTGTGCAGTTTTGAGAAATTCTGCCTGGACTGTACAGGGGGAGAGCAGTCCCATGAAATTGGCATCTTTGAATAATTTCTGAATCAGATGAAAGCGAAGAATTTTCCAAATGCAACTGGACATGCCACAAAAAGAAAAATAAACTGGAAAAGAACTTAAGCCCTCCGGCGCAGGTGTGTTGGCAAAAATCTCAACACAACTTGCACATGGCTTCCGGCGCCAAAAGAAAAAAATGCTTACTCTCCGGGCTCTTGAACAGAGAAAGGGATGGGAAAGAATGTCTTCGAGAACGCCTTTTAAAAAAATTTCAACTTTTCTTTCTTATCTTAAAAGTGATCTGCGAGACTTGACAAATATAAAAACTATTTTTTAAAATGCTTCCTCCTGCTAATCATATTACCCAGAGATAATAACTATTAACATTTTTGCTGTATATTTTTCCAACACTTTCTTATTCACAAAAGAACATATATTTACTTAAATGGTGTAATACCGAATTTTGTTTTTAAGGTAGAAAGTTTATAGCTGTAGATTTAACTTTCGTTTATTATTAAAATACTTTTTCTTTATTGATTATTAATGTACTTTGTCAGACAGTGACAAAGAGTGGAATGTTAAAAATGCCCAATCCAAAAAGTAGCCTATCAATTCCTTATTGTATTTTCACAGATTTTGTTTTCTGTATTTTGATTTTTAACATTTAAAGATATACAATTGGTAAGCCTTTATTGTGCACATAGCTCTAAGAAAAATCTTTAAGGTATTTTACAAAATACAAAGTATTTTTAAAAGATACTTTTCTGTCTGCCTACCAAAGGGAGCTTATTTGGGTAAGAAAAGAGAACTCAGAAACTGTATTACCGATTGTTACTTATGCCAACATAAAATGATCTCTGTTTAGTCATTTAATGTTTTTTGAATTATACTTTGAGACTGATATGTCATTCTTGCTTTATTTTATTTGATATTTACTCTCTACATTTTTGTTTCAACTTGTATTTTCAACATAACGTGTTCTTTTCTTCCCCAGGGGTGGGGTAGTCCATAGCTCATAAAAAGTGAGAGTTGGGTTTTGTTTTTTAACCCAGTCAGAGGCTTTGGCTTTTACTGATTGGAATTGCACAGTACAATACCTGTATCATCTTGTGGGATACTTGTTTTTCTATTTCCATGAAGCTTCTTTCAGCTTTGAATTTTTTGCTAGAACAGGGCTTCTTAGTCTTAGTTTCAGGGATCTTTGAATAGCAGAGCTTCTGAGGATTACGCTGAAATTGTTCAAACCTCTGTGTGTGTGTGTGTGTGTGTGTGTGTGTGTGTGTGTGTGTATACACACGCAGAGATAGGCTTTAAACATTAAATGTCAGGGAAGTTGTATTTAACTCATGCTAGTTTGACCCCAGGGCCTTGTGAAGCATATATAACTCACTCACCTAGGGTACCTCGGGAGCCACATGTGCCCCAGGGGGAAAAAAATATTTTCTGGTGTGGCAGTCAATGTTAATTTGGGGAAAGGGACCACAGCTCTCAGTACACTCTCTGCTCCTCAACCCCAACACGTCTCTCCCTCCTTAGTTTTACCCGCTGGGAACGCAGAAGTGGGCAGCAGGGAAGTCACCTCAGTCGTCTAATCTGCCAACCAATGATTTTGGTGCCTACCTGCCTGAGGTTGCGGAAGAGACACCGGCCTCTACCTGGTTGTCCCCCAGGGGACCCAGGCCCCAGTCAGGGCAAGAAGGTAGAAGGTGTTTGGAGGAGAGGCCGAGGATGTGCACAGGGCACCGAGGATGGCTGCCACCAGTTTTGAGGCCACAACAGGACAGTGCGGGAGGGGTGGGGGACTGGGAAGGGGCTGCTGAGGTCACCAGGGAAGGAAGTGGGGCAGAGGACAGGCTCTGGCAGCAGCTCCCTTTTCTTTCCTGCCAGACAGGTGCAGGGGCCCAGGGCAGTGTGGTCTTCAAAGAAGCTTATTTCCTAAAATTAAAAAATACAGCCCCCACCGCTCTACCATCTTAAGAGGCTACTTTCATTTTTGAAATAAGCCTTTCGCAGACGTACGTTCTGTGTGTCCCGGAGCGGTTTATAGACCGTCCCAGTGGATGGAACGTACTGCGCATATGATCGGGGCATTTTTCCACACTTCTGCAGATTTTTCAAAATTACCATCCCAATGGCTGAGAACCCCGCCCATGGATGGACCCTAATAATCTCCGAAGATATCCCCCAAATCTGGACACTTACTTTGCCTTCCTGTGTTTGGCTTTGTGAGATGGTGCTACCTGAACCCCAGTGAGAGCCCAGCTTCCCCGCAGACATCAGCAGCCGGCCCGACAGCAGCCATACACACCCACCCCACTGCTGCCGGTCTGGGGCCAGCCTGGCCCCAGGACTTGCCCTGGCTCCACTGTCACCCTCTTCCCAGCACTCTCCACCAGGAAGTGTGGGGGGGCGGGGACATCTGGCTCCTGCTTAGAGAGGCAGGTCCCACGAAGCTGAGTATTTCCCAAACACAGCAAAATGTCCCCAAAGCGCCCGGCAGGCAGGACCAGCAGTGGGGGCTCCAGGTGCGTGATGCCGCCGGGAATGAGCGCATTCATGTTAGGCTCAAACTGCTCGGCGTCTGTGCAGCGTCATTTGCAGAAAAGCTATTTCAATAGTCAGGAAATAGGATCTCAAGACTTTTCTTTAACCCTTAGAAAGGAAAACAACTTTTCCTCTTTATTTTTTTCTGGATTTTCATTTGGACTTACGGGAATTCATTCGTCCTTCGCCTTGGAATTCCTGGTGCCTAGCAGAATGCCGGGCGCACGTAGGATGCTCTGCTGACATTTTGTTGAATGGGTTGAATGATATCCAAAGAGGCCCTGAGGGAGCTGGCAGTGCCTGTCCCCACTGAATTCTGGAGCTGGGGACCCTTGTTTGCTGGGCATGGGCTCGTGACTCCCCACAGGCAGATAAATCTCGATCGACGTGTTCAGGTTCAAATTCGTCTCTTCCTGCCATGTCCCCAGCTTCCAGATGATGGTAACAGCCTCCTGGGGGACCCATCTCCTCCCGCCTCCTGGGGGACCCATCTCCTCCCCGCCTCCAGTCATCCTTTCCTCTTCTAGTCATCTTTCTAACACACTGTTCTTATCCTGTTCCAGTTTTGTTCCAAAGTCTCTCCTGGCTCTCCGTCATCGGCTCTACCTTCATTGCTTTTCTTAAAGGGCCTTTCAAAACCCACCCGTATTTCTCCTCTCTGATTCCTAATCAAGTCGGGACCCTGGCTCCCCATTGGCTGATCCTGGCCCCACCCACCTCACATCGCAGCCACAGGAAAAGCTCCGTGTGCCTTGAACACCAGGCGTGTCTTGCTTTCTTGCATTGCTCACGTGGGGCCATCTGCATGGAGTATTTCCATCCGGCCTTGTCCAAGTTAATGACCTTCACTAAATCTATAAGGTCAAACACTCCTTCTCTTGTTCTCTTTTCTCTTCCTCTCATCCCAGTATCAGCCTCACAGAATCCACTGCATCTCCTCCAAGTGCCCTTACCCCCCCCCTTTTTTTTAAACTTTATTTTATTTTATTTTATTTGGTGTCATAGCTCACAGCAACCTCCAACTCCTGGGCTCCGGTGATTCCCTTACCCTTTATAGGCACCACATTTGATGCACAGACGCTGGTGTGTGTCTGCTCAGATCTCCTGGAGGGCAAGATGGAGAAACGGTTCACCTCTGCATCCCCAGCGCCCGCTTCATCACCTGGAACACAGTCTGCACACGTGTTTTGTATGATTTTGTAGAACTAAATGCAAACTCTTGGGTCACAGTTTTCCCAGTGGCAATACTCCTGAGTCTGTTTCCACCAATGGCTACATTCTCTTCCTCCTCAGTTGCCTGACCAATAAAAAGCAACTTCGAAGTGAAATTTTTCCCAGTATTAGGCCCAACATTTTACTTTCACAGAGGAGAAGACTCTTGATTCTGCTTGTGAATGGCAAATGACCTCTCAGAAAAAAAAAAGAAAGAAAAAGATTCCATTGTGTGGCAAAAGTCGGGCAGGCTTCACATGGTCTGAATGTCAACCAGGCGATCTGCGTTCCCTTGTAGACCTTACGATCCCCACACATAGGACAGTGCTGGTTTGACCTCAGCAGAAATCATATCTGCTCTACATGGTGATGATGATAGCAAACATATGGAATTGATTAAATGAATAAATAACCCTACTTAGTTTTGCATAAGAATATGTGGTACCCAGGTCAAAGATAATCCCTAATTTTTCTATGCATAATAGATTCCAAAGTGTAAACACCACCAGTAGCCTGAACCAAACTAGATGCTTTAAGTCAACAGTCAAAGGTGTGATTGTAAACTCAGAAATATTGACAATGTTTGTGAATATTGCTTCTCTAAATTAGGTGAGAGGTCCACAGCTGATGTGGTGTCTCATTTATCTGACATCTCAGGGTCAGGTCCTGATCCGCCTCAGAAATTGGATCAGAGTCTTCTTCCTACTTCTCAACTGTAGATAATTTTTCTAGATTTTGTCTTTTCTTTCTTAATTTATAAACTTCGTGCAGTGTCAAATAATCCATCGGAATCTAGTTTCCCACTAAACCTCCTTCAGTTATTCTCCTTGGAAACCATGGGCATTAAACAAAATTTGTTAAGCTCTCAAAGTGATTTTTTTTAATGGAAACTTTATTTTACTCTTTCTTATTATAAGGTTTTAAGAGATACTCACTCAAGGATCTATGGCTTTGTCATTGTGGTTCCTTCCCTCTGTCTGAATCTGGGCACCCAGAGTGCCAGGACCCAGACCCAGGGTGGCTGGGCATGTGAGGGTGGGGATGTCACAGCAGCAAATCACAGAAGGAAGGCCAGGAAGGCCTGATGTCAGGAAATGGATGGAGGGCCACTGGGCATGGGTCGGACAAGAGCAGGGCTGGCAGTGAAATTCAGCAGGATTCCCTGCAGTGGGTTGAATTGTCTCCCCACCAAGGATGCGTCTAAATCCCAGCCCCTGTTTCCAGTGAGTGTGATCTTATTTGGAAATACGGTTTTGCTGCTGTAATTAAGTGAAGGATCTCTGGATGAGATCATCCTGGATTTGGGTGGGCCCTGAATCCAATGAGGGGTGCCAGAAAGGAGAAGGGAATCAGAGACAGAGACGCAGAGGGGAAGGCCGAGTGGAGGTGGAGGCAG
Source organism: Perodicticus potto (assembly GCA_963574655.1). Classification (NCBI taxonomy): domain Eukaryota; kingdom Metazoa; phylum Chordata; class Mammalia; order Primates; family Lorisidae; genus Perodicticus; species Perodicticus potto. Next base: position 29,460 of record CAUYRH010080664.1, on the reverse strand, counting down.
AGGTGGCTCGATGTGTCTGCAGCCAAGGCGTGTTAAGGGTTGGAAGCAGCCTCCAGTGGTAGAAGAGAGCTGTGAAGTGGATCTCCCCTCAGAGGAAAAAAGTATGGTCTGCCCCAGTGATCACAGGTAATTACTTCGTGAGTGCTCCCCCAATGCGTCCGTAACATGAGTGGGCAGGGATCATTTCTCTTTTCACTCCCCTTAATTTCCCTACTGTTTAGCTCAGTTCATAATCTAGATATATTTTATTAACTAAGCACATAAACGTTATTGTTCTAATATCTCGAACCCCAGGGACAATACTTTTCTACTTTTCTTCCCCTTTCAATTATCTTTCACTACACACACACACCAAAAACAACGCATCCTTTTTCTAGGACATGAGATGCTGAATAATCCAGCATCCCTGGCAACCAAAAAAATCAATGAGAAGCCAAACAAAGTCCATTCTCAAGGGCATGGTTTAGAGGTGAGGGTAGTGGGCAGACTTGCAGGGTCTGGCTTCTTTACATTGAAGGGAAACTTCAGCTGAGCACCAGGCGCATTCTGTCCAGCCATCTGCTTTGGCAGCCTCAGGCACCTGTTAAAACATGTGGCGCCTAAACAGAGCCTCTGTCCACAGATGCAAGCACTGTGAGCAGGGCGACAGTGACAGGCAAAAGGACGAATCAGCAAGGCAAGGTTTTGATTAGCCATCATTTTTAAAGGCTTTTTTTTTCTGGGTTTGACCATATTAGTCAAAAAGTTTATGTGGGTATTTATTAATCAGCCCAAACCCTAAATGAAGTGCCCGTTGATACAGGGTATAGAGCTCAGTCTGAGATAGGGAGCTGAGCTTTCCGTCCTCAAGTTAGCTTATAACTGGGAGGGAGAGGAGCCTCGATAGGAAGAAGCTCTGGAGACATCTGCAGCTCTGCCGACAGCATCCGCTCTCTCTTCTCCTCCTGTGAAGTGGCTTCTCCCTTGACCCCTAAGTTCTTGTGCTCCTGGTGGATCTGACTCCACCTCTGCTCAAGAGCAGAGCATGCAGCTTAGATCAAGCCAATCGGCTAATGATACCATCACATCCATGGTCAGTGAGACTTTGGCTAGGAATGTGCTACCAAGATCTCCCCGTCTCCTACTGCACTGGAAGGGTAGAGTTCTGGGAGCTGCTGGCAGCCCCTTTACACCCAGGGAAGGCCACAGAACGATACGTAGTATCCACACTACCGATGTGGAAGTGAGGAATTGAGAGAGGGAAACACAGCATTTAAACTCTCCGTCAAGAACAAGTCTTGCCTAAAGTAAACAACCATCCCAGACTCTGTTCAGCTACAAGAACCAACAAATTCTTTTCTTTTCTTTGTTTCTCTTTTTGTTTTCTTAAGGTAACTTGGTTTGCATTTTCTGTCACTTGCAACCAAAAGGATGTTAGTAAGACGTGGTCAAAGTGGAGACGGTAGCCAGTGTGGGCTGCAGGTGAAGTGGCAGAGGCCAAAAGAGAATGTCCTAGGTTCAGCCAGGTGTGCTCATGAGCAGAACGATGTGACAAAGGGACGTCTCAGAGGACAGAGGTGGGAAACAGTGTTAAGGCTGATGCCAGTTTAGTGAATGGCTGAATGATGACTTTGGAATTTAACCTGTGGACCTTGAAGAACCCTTGAATCCCTTCTCAGGCTGAGAAATGACCTGATGAGGAGGAAATGGATCCTCAAGGATCATCAGTTTTGTCAATGAGCTCTCCACACAATCAGGAGAGAGGGCCAGACCGACTTGGAAGGCTACTGAGGGCTTTGTTTGTTTAATTATCCTTTTTAGAGGCTTTTAGCACATCAGGGGATACTTAAATTGCAGTAAGTCTCTGTGGTGACAGAAGAGCAAACAAGAAGCCTTCACCTTGCTCTCTGAGGACAAAGAACCAGGTGAATGTACCATCAGGCCCCAAGGAAGACGGCATGCAACTCCCCACCCACCCCAGTAATGACCATTTAGGCTGCTTTGAGGGTTTTTCAGATCTAATGCCCCGCCACTATGCCGACTGCGGATAAATCTTTATCATGAAAGTTCATCCAAGGCAAGGTGAAATCGACCAGGAAAATGAGCCGGGTCAGAGTCTCTTTAGTCTAATAAGTTCAAGGACACTTAAATAAGAGCTTCACAATGTCATTTTCCCAGAAGGATACAGAAGGTGGAGGTTAGACATTTGTGGCTCCAACACACCTGATTAAAACCAGACCTGCAACTTGTCTGTAGAATATTTCTAAGTCTACTATCTCTACATAGTTCTGCTTGTAAATTGGGGGCAGAAGGAGAAAAATCAAAAGGAATGTTTTTATCCCCTTTTAGTAGCCCTGGAGACTCTCTGACTCCTCCGTTAGGGTAATTATCTTTCAACAGCAATTAATTTCAAAGTTATAAAACATACGAGTAAATCGTTTCTTTTCTACATAGCTTTCATTTTAATATACCATTACAAAGAGTGAGAAAAAGGCTTCCTTGAAGATAAAATTCCAAAGGAGGAGGAAGTTATTTCAGAGGGACTGTCTAAAATTTTGTAGGGTTTTAAGGATAACATGAGACTCACTGTGGTATTATGTGAAAAAATGCCAGAACATCTGTTCTGTTAAGTATAACAACAACAATCTCTAGTGAAGAAAAAGCCCATAATAGATTTTTGTAGGGCTTCTGCCTCCTTTCAAGAGAAACTAGAAAAAGCACCGTGGTGGGAACATGATGGGGTAAAAGTAATAACATGATGTGAATGAAGCAAAGCCAACTTTTAGGGTTTGCTAGCTCAGCCTCTCCTGCTTGGCATATTTGTGTAAGTTGCCACAGCCAGCACCAAAGGGCACCAGCTGTCAGTCATATACAACTTTGTTCTTTCATGTTTTCTTGATTGTTTTGAAAATAAGCATTTTTTTCTATTAATAAGAAAAGTGTGATCTGATTGGTGACAAAAAAAAAAACCTTACATATTGTTGTCAAGTCAGTTTCCTTTCATTCATTGTAATGCGTAGCCATGCCATTTGAGATGAAAAGACTTTAGTCTAATCTGGCTAGATATTAAGAAATAAACAGATGAAATGCTAAAATCATAGCAAATATTTAAAATCCAGATTGGGCTCAATCTGACTTATAAAGAAGTTTTTGAATAATTTTCTAAATACAGCTGATACAGGCAAACTTTCATGTCCTCAGGAAATAAAATACCCCGCTTCTGGTAGAATCTGAGAAATCTCAGCAACACTGTAATGTGTTTGGAATGTTTGTGAACATTTACATTGGGAGGTATAAGTTGGTCTAACCCATAACAACAACATTGTTCACATCTTAAAAACAGATGCCTCTTAAATAATCGGTTAACGAGCATCCAGTCAAATGTGACGACGTGTGAAAAGACAGTATGTCCCTGTTGGAAGAGTAGGTACAATCTCAAAAATTTAGTAAATCTAGATAAAAAGAGACCGCTAGAAGTTCTCCAAAGAAATTCGTCACGTATTATGAAGAGTCATAATGGGTTCTTGGCTTAGAATATTCTGGTGAGGTAACTCCTACTGACTTCTTCCAAATCATCTCAAGAGACTGGTACCCGGTTCACCACCCTTCAGACACTTTGACTTTCCATTAGTTCCTTTTATGTGCCAATATTCCCTCCTGTTCCTCTCTGGCATGTTCCTTCTCACTCAACTCTTTACATAGTTAGATTTTTTTCAAGTCCTCTTTATATATGTCCTCCGGACATTTCTCCCTACTTCTTTTCGTAACAAAAAAACACAAATTTTCCTTGGGAGGAACAAGCCTGCCTAACTCTCAGTCATCGAGATTTTGAAGAAAGAGGTCAAACCCTTTCCAGGAAGCACATGACCTTGGTATAGCCACAGTGATTGGCTTGCAGATTGGCGTGTAACTAATGACTGGCCAATCAGGGACCGCCCCCAAAGTTGCTCTGGAGCCAGTGAGAAAGAGGCATTGCCTCCCTTCCGTCTCTCCCCTCCTTTCTTCCTTCTTCTCTCTTGTCCTCCTCTCTCCTTCTTTCCCTGCCTTCCTTCCATTCCGTTAACTAGTTTGAATTTACTATTTGTCATTTGCAAACTGAGGGTATGAATACTGATGACATGCCTCGGAGAGGACACTTCTACGTATTTAAAGCAACTGCCTGCTCCCTTCTCTTGGCAAGCTGGGTTTTTCAAATAGCTCTAACCATGATTTGCAATTTTAATATGATTGACATGTTTATTGTCTATCTCTTCCCATACAATACAAGCCACATGGCATCTCAAATGCCAGACTCAGAAGGACATTTTATTCTATGGGCAACAGAGTGTCACTAAAGGAGTATGTCCAATAATCAAACATGAATCTGCATAGAAAAAAAAGAAGAGTGCAAAAGCAATAAAAATATTATGAGTAAGACGTGGCTGTATCATAAGAGAAGTAATTGTATGTTTTAGAAGTCTGCATCTGCTGCTTCTGTTATGTAAGATATTAACTTAATAAGAACCAGTGATTCATACAGGGGCAGTCCGTAACAATGTGGGTGGATCCAAACCTTCCTGTGGAACACTGAGCACAGTATCATGATGAATGGCTTCAGTGGTGACAAATTGTACTGTATACTCAGCAAATGATCCTGGGGAGTTGGCGTGTAGGTGGCTTCCTGGGAATTCTCTGGTAGTCCGGCTAAGTTGCATGCTTTCTCTAGTTTGGTCCTTAGTAGATAACGAACTCGCTGAGTGAGGGAGTCGAGAGCGGGAGGATGGCATGGAAATGGCCATGAGTTTTGCATGCTGTCATCTTGAGAACATTTTAAGGGAGAGGTGAGATTTCAGAAACTATTTAAATGATGTGAGTGTTGGAGTTCTTCAGGGAGCTGAGTGAGACTGAGAAATTTTAGGCCCACAGCACTGTGTGAGAGGTAGGGGTTGGACATTTGCTTGATATCCTCCCCCTCTAGTGCCACCACTTGAGATGGATGAACTGAATAATCTCATCTCTTCAGATTCTAAAACTTTTATTTTTAGCTTTTAGAGACAGAGACTTGCTCTGTTGCCCAGGCTGAAATGCAGTGGCACAATCATGACTAACTGTAGCCTGGAATTCCTGGACTCAGATGATCCTCCTGCCTTCGTCTCCTGAGTATCTGAGACTACAGGTACAATGCACAACACCTAGCTAACTTAAAATATGTTTTTTGTTTGTTTTTGAGATGGGGTCTTGCTATGCTGCCAAGGCTGCTTTTGAACTCTTGGCTTCAAGCAATTTTCCAGTGTTGGCCTCCCGAAGCACTGGGATTATAGACATGAGCTATGGCGCCCAACCCAAGGTTCTTAAACTTTAGAACACATCACAACAACTTAGAACTAGAGTTAGATTCCCCTTGGCAGGCCCCTCTGCTTTGGTGGCTTGAAATTCTTAATGATTTTTTAGCAAGTAGCTCCAAATTTTCATTTTCCATTGAGCTCCACTAATTACATCGTTGGTCCTGCCTTGGGGGAGTTCGTGAATTCAGATTCCCAGGCCCTACCCTAGAGCACCTGATTCAGAAGCCTTATATGAGTTTCAGAATCACCATTTCTAGTACATAGCCTAGGTGATTCCTTTACTATCCATCCTTTGAAAAATATTTACACTAATGCTAACCAAAGACTCACTCAGTGTACATGGGAAATTTATAGAAGTTTCTCCAAGAAAAGCTGAGATCTGAGAGCATAGAAAGGGCAGGCACCAGCATTTCCAATAAATAGGAGAAACATCATTCCCAGTTTTCCCTGGACACACAACATCTTTCTTTCTCTTTCAGCACTATCATTTCTCTAATGATCACTGCAAACTTACAAATTCATAGATCCCTGGCTTTTTAAGAGATCCTTCCAGAGAAACTCAGGAAAGTCAGGTCATTTTGCTCTGTTGTCTTAAAAGGAAAAAGGGTAAAGTTCATGAATGAATGTCTTGAAAACTAACAGGGATGATTAACATAAAGGGTCACGACTGGTCCTTTCCAACTACTTCACCAATAGCAGATATCACTAATCAATCACACCTTTCCTCTGAGTCCAGGCCCCAAATTCCTTCTCAATCCAGGCAGCCACCACCAACGAACTGGGCTTGACAACGCAGGTCAAAACTATTTCCCAGGTATGTCACCTGTGCCGGGGAGTGGGGAGCTGAGGTGAAGCAAGTGTAAAATGGTTATTCTTTTTTTAGGTAAAGTACAACCATTAAAAAGGTCACTCCTTTTAAGGATAAATTTACTTACCAGCTGCCTGTGTTGAAAATAAACAGAAACCCAATACTTTCAAGGGAATGATATTATCACTTATCAACTCCTTCCCTTGAGGTAGTTTAAACTCTGGTGCCCTCAAAGTAAGTTGACCACTTTTGATAGAAAAAGTACTAGGTAATTCTTATTAAAATATTTAGCTCAGTTTAACCAGTGGTAGGGGGGACTTTTTTAAGTTGGAGAGTGGGTAGGGGAGGTCCTCCAGGTAGCTAAATTCATTAACTACTAGGCTTTCAAAGGACATCAAGAAATTTACATGCTTAAACAGAAGGTAGCTACTGCATTACCTCCAAGATGAGGATCTCATTAAGATACAACAGCACATCTTGAAAATTGTCTCACCAAATTGACATTTCTCTGAACTTAGCTTTTGGCTCAAAAATGTCACACATACTAAAACTCACTTGAAAGTATATTAAATTCCAAAACCCTGCTGTCGGTTAGAGAGCTGGGTGCATAAGAGCCAGGCGATTCTGAGATCCAGAGCTCTAGTTCCAACCACAGCATTATTGAGCACTTCATCAGGGCAGAAGTGATTTCTTTCAAACATGAGCTGATCCAGCCACTTTCTTATAACGTGTTGGGAAGTGGGGGGAAGGCAGGGCCAGCAGTCAATCCAGCCTTTCCAGTGGCATCCTTGGAGCCTTGGTGTTTAAAATGAAAACCCCCACACCACCAAATAAGCAAATAGCAAAGCCCGTTGGTCACTTTCTATAATGTTGTAAACATGATATTGAGACATTGCATTAGGATATGTGTGATGTTAAGAGCAAAGCTAGAGGGACAATTACAGAGACAAAGACACTAAGTAACAGAGTTTAGTAAGTTTCATGCAGGAAGTTATTCAAGCTGTGAAATCCATCACCTCTACAGTGTTTGTCTTTAGTAGGAAGAGGGGAGATTTTCCCCCATTGGCTGCACCGAAAACCTGTGTAACATACACATATGTGAATATACAGAGGAAGGCCTGGAAGGAAGCACGGTCCACCCCCCCACCCCACCCACACACACAACACACACAAAAGTGGCCATCTTGCCACTGGTGACCTAGATTAGGAATGATGCTTTGGTCCTTTTCTTATGTCTATTTTTTTTTTCAAGGAAAAGGTATGAGTTGTAAAATTAAAAATTGCTTAACAGGTACTCTGTATGATCTTTGGATGGACGTTTTGTGTCTAAACCTGCCCTTTTCACAGGCATCATCCAGGGTTTTACAACCCTGAAAAGATATGATGCCTGCAGGTTATAACTCATGGCAAGGAGGGGAGCTGTGGTGGGGAGTCAGGTCAGCTGGGTGTGGTGAAGGCAGCTTGAGGACCAGGCAGACACCTGAACTCCCATCTTTTCAGCCGGGTGGTACCCGGTTAAGAAGCAGTGAGGAGTAAATGGTGGGGACAGAGGGGACTGAGAACTCTGGAAGCAGCCTGGGGCAGTGGCTGGATCAGAGAATCTGCCTAAAGGGTCTTAGCAAGACTTGCTGAGAGCCTGTGTTAGGTAGCTAGGTGGAGGTGAGGAACAACAATGGACAATAGCGATGTGTCCAAGTAGTTATCTGGTTAAGATGCAGAGATGACCCCCTGGTTTAAGTCCAGGAGACCTGGAAACCCAGTCATGCTACCCAGGAGCCATTGGGAATTGACAGGAATGGGAGCCAGTGAGAAAACTACATAGGAACACTCAGCAGGCCTGTCAAAGAGTTATGAGTCTACCAGAAGGGAGTCTTGGAAGGAGAGATTCATGAAGGAGCTCATCAACAATGATAAGTTCTACAGCAAAACCATGGAAAAAAACCAGACAGCCTTTTGTCTTCAAATACCAAGATGTACATGCACACTGGTAAGTCCCTAGGACTGTAGTTGCGTATTAGAAATATTGACTTGACTTGTCAGTATGTCAATTCCTCAAAGTTTAATGGGTCAATTCCTTAAAACTAAGATAAGGCTAACCTTCTCAAAAGGCTGCAGAACTTGCTACTAAAGCAGTGATTTATTATTGTCAGAGTAAGCCGGGAGTGGGTGGGAACACACATACACTTATGCGTATATACATTTCTTTGATCAATACCTATGTAGATTCATCAAATATAGCTGCAGAAATTCTACATGTTTCCTTCTCTGTGAAGGAAGAAAGGTAACACACGTGTATCATTATCTTCAGGATTACTCCAACTTTCTCAATAGATGCCATTTCCAGGCAGGAAGTGGAAGTGGGCAAAAGCCAGACACGTGACATTTCTGCTTGCTCAGTGAACAATTGAGATATCTACGGGCTTATTCATATATTCCACTCTCAGGAAATCCATTGAGCTCATTGCTCGGACTGTCGTGTCTGCAGGTTATGTCTATATTTAAAAGACTTAAATATTTATCAGTATTTTTATTGAGTCATTTGAAAAATTAGCTTCCATAGCCGTATGTCACTCGGGGAGTAAGCCCTGGGTGAGAGCTGCCTACCCCAAAAGAACTAGGAATATTTCTCCATTTCTTCCTTTGCTCCCTCTCCATCCTAACCCCCACCAAGCAGTACATTTCTGATGAAAAAGCCTCAAATATATGAAATGTGCTGTTATATTATCTCTGAACGTAAACATGAAGGGGAGATGAAAGAAACGCTTTGCTCTAAAGCTGTGGTAAAGCTGTTAAAAAGAGGGTTATTATTCTTTCTCCTTCCTCTCCCAAGCAGATTTGAGTTTAATTGTGAAGACACTTCTGTTTTCATATATATGTATGCTTTATAAGCCTTTGGTAAATACAATGTTATTTCAAATAATTTAATACACATGGGGTGATACTACTAGATTAGCACTGTTCCATTTGGCCAACAGTGCATTTAATGCAAAGCTTACAATGATTCTGTGGGTCCTCATGTTTGTGTGTGAGTCCATATATGCACTTAAGCTTAAGATATTAATGAAAGGCCTCCACCAACATAGAATAACAGAATTAAAAGGGCTATCATCTCTTCAGTACCTACTATGTGCCAGATGCTATACAAGATATTTTATGCCCATTATGTCATTTAATCTCATAGCTATTTGAGAGTAGATGTCTCTTTTTTTTTAACCTATGTTTTTTCTATTCTATCTCCCTGCCCCCTCTCCACAGTGAAGAAGAATTTCTCAAACACCTATGGGCTTCTTACTACCTACATGTCATTGTCTAACATTTCTAGATTATTCCAATGGGAACCTCCCAAGAATAGAACACATCCCTTTTTCAGTGGTTTTGGATCAGACTCCCCAAAGTTTGTTTAATAAGAGGCCTTCCTCATCAAAATATTCTTAATTGTGAGCTGAGTGAAGAGCCAAAATCATTCTCCTATAAGGAAATGTTTAAAGAGACTTCATCCTTGCCGTTGTTCACCGATGCTCAGTGGACCCCATCAACCACAACCGGCTCATTCTCTCAGCTCCAAAAGAAATAGAATCTACCCATTTTTAATCGGTGTCAACTTTTTCTAGACTTGAGCATATTTGTAAAAGCACTTAGCACACAAAACAGGTGGCAAAAAACCAAACAAATAAAAAATCTGTCTTTTATTACATTGACTTAGCGATCAAGGATTCCTAAGTAGACAGTTCTTCCTACATTGGCGATTTGCATTGAATATGCAAATTTCTCCTCTCACTGGGCCAGTCTTGAATATATTTACAGGGTCCGTGGTGTCCATTATTCACCCACATATAGACAAGGAACACTGACAGATACTTTTATTCTAAGAGTTAGATCATGTTCAGATTACTCTTCCTACCAGGACTTAACCTTGTTCTACTTCCAACAACTTTCAAGTACGCCTTCCCACAAACCCAGAGTTTCATGGAAAAAAATGTACTAAATAACCTTAAAGCCCTTTATGAATAATTATGAATTTTTAAGTTTTTGTGAATCTGCATATTAATTCCATCCCATAAATAAAACATGAAGCAAAAATCCAGCGTGTTGAGCGTCAGGGGGATAGGGGAAAAGTAGGAAGGATAATTATCAGTTTAATGTGGGAACATACTTAACCTAAAAGATTACCTCCAAAATTGGTGACATCCTAAGTATATAAAATATACAAGGATGTTTTCATTTAAATAAAAGGAGGAACAGATTCATATTAAGTGTCTGTCATTTCCACAGCTCTGTTGAAAACACAATTGTCAGAATTTTTATTTGCTAGGGATTAGTCCTTCTTACATATTTAGTGTCTTTCTTCCCCAAGCATTGTGTGCCTTGATGCCCCATGATTCACATTTTCGTATTTGGAGTGTATTATTTGGTTGTCCATCTATAATTATAGGTTTTCTTATGGGGAGAGATTTAATAGGAGGCTATTGGTGACTACAGTGACACATTATGCTCCCTCTTGGCTATTATGCATACAAAGATGATTAGTTTTGAGATACACAAAAATCAAGAAATGTCTGCAATCCTAGCACTCTGGGAGGCCAATTTGGGTGGATTGCCTGAGCTCAGGAGTTTGAGACCAGTCTGAGCAAGAATGAGACCCCATCTGTAAAAATAGCCAGGCACTGTGGCAAGCAGCTATCGTCCCAGCTGCTTGGGAGGCTGAGGCAAGAGGATGGCTTGAGCCTAAGAGTTTGAGGTTGTGAGCTATGATGCCACAGTACTCTACTGAAGGTGACAAAGTGAGACTCTGTCTGAAAAAAAAATCAAGAAATGTAAAATTTGTGTGGATGGAAACAAATAAAGCCCTCCCAGAAATACTGAGAAGCCAAGCAAGTTGAAATTTGCGTGAATGAATCAGAAAGGATGCTGTCAACTCTCCCTTGGAGGTGAAATAATGTATTATAACACAGTCTGCCTGCAAACGTCCATAGTGACCCACATATAAGGGAAGGAGAAAGCCAAGAGGGTGCCCAAATGATTCCTCATGACTCGTTCTTGAAGTTCCCAGGGTGGGCAGCACATGGCAGGTCAGATGGAGTAGGGGGGCTGTGAGTCCATGAAAATCCCCTCCAGAGTGTGATGCCCCAGGGTATCACATTCGTACCTTTAACCAGTTTGCAAACAAGAGAGATGCTGACTAACCCAAGGCTCTGTGGACTCACCCAGTGGGTGTGATCATTAAACAGGTCCAACTAAGATATATGATACTGAAATGCGTCTTCCCTGCCTCTGAAGTCCATTGTGTTTCAATGTCACGTGAGCAGAGCTCAAAGTCTTCCATGACTTGGACTGATCACTGTCTCCGTGCTTTGTACTGGCTTTAGGTGAACTCCAGCAGTTACCTAGGGTGGGTTCTCTCTCCGAGACTCAGATCTGCTTTCCCCAGGACATCTGATCACCAGAACCCAGGGGATGGACACAGGTTTTATAAACAGGTTTCCACTACTTAATTGGTTACAAACATTGCCAAAGCCTTTGTGAAAGCTTGGAAGCGGCTAGCCGAATGATAATGATGGTAACTGTGGACTTCCATAACTATTTTAAAAGTTCCTTCCTAAAGGAATTTCTACTGATAATGTCATTTTTTGACTTCCTGATTCTCACAGAATTGGTGAGGGTTGGTGCTAAGAAGGTCTTGTAGGTCGAGACACCAAGGCTGGCTTTCCCAAGCCATCGAATTTGGTAGAGTTTCTAAGGCCTCTAATTACCTTGTGCAGTTGTGGACACCCTGACTCCAGTCCCCTTTCTGTCCTCTTTCAGTTTTTTTTCTCTCTTCCTTTCCTATGCTGTTCCTGTCCAATTACAAGGAGCTAGGATACTTTAAATTGTGAGGAAAGGATAGTTTAAAATAACACCCATAGCAATGACCTAGTTTCACCAGCTCGCCCTGTCCTCCGCAGTGAGACTTATTCGTTGTTCACTTGAACAATCAATACAGAACCAATATAGAAATTAATATCCACTGAGAATTTTGTCTTCTGTTTTTGTTGTTTTTTAAAAAGACAGACTCTATCGCCCTTGGTAGAGTGCCGGGTGTCACAGCTCACAGCAACCTCCAACTCCTGGCCTTAAGCGATTCTCTTGTCTCAGCCTCCCGAGTAGCTGGGACTACAAGCGCCCAGCCACAACACCTGGCTATTTTTTGTGGCAGTTTGGCCGGAGCTGGGTTTGAACTCTCCACCTTCGGTATATGGGGCCTGCACCCTACTCACTGAGCCACGGGCACCGCCCAACCACTGGGAACTTCTTCATGAAATAGCAGTGCAGTCCGAATTTAAACTCAGTGAGGACGGAGACAGGAATTCTGCCTTACGGGACTGACTGGGCAGAAAGACTAAGAAGGAGAGTCTTGATGCCTGAGCGGGGTTTCCCAGAGTGGAAGAGAGGAAGGAGTGTTCTGGCAGAGAATACGGGGGAGCAAAGTCACGAGGCGCCGAAGTCAGGCATTCCGGAGGGACCTTTTCCTCCCTCATTTCCTCCTTCATTCTGCAGTCACATACTGAGCCCCTGCTGCGTGCCAGTCTTTACCCCACCTGCTGGGAATGCACCAAGCAAGGTCCCTACCCTCAGGGACTTTACAGGCCAGTGGGGATGCCAGACATGGAACAACAAGTAGAAGACATGAAAAAGACAGGCAATAAATTAGTGCTCCCTGATAGGGTGGAAGGGACCGGGCGCTGCTTCCTGTGACCATCCAGCCTGTGAAATTGACATTTAGGTCAAAACTGAAAAGTAAGGGTAAGATCCAGCCAGGGAAAGGGGACTCCAGGAAGAATGAAAAGCTACTGCAAAGGCCTGGGGGCCTTCAGACTGGAAAGAAGCAAGAATATTGACCCTTCTCTCAAGATTGCCGTCTAGAGAAGGTCTGTGTAAGAAAAGGAGAAAGGGCATCTCTGACTGATCCTGAAATTGAAAGGGAGTTAGAAGTTTGAATTTTTGGAGAAATCACCTCCCCAGCAACACCTTTTAAATGTCAAGCCAAACTCAGTAATTTTTACTATTCGGCTTTCCTCTTGCCTACTGTTCTCCCTAGTTAGAAAGCGAGAGACTGTTTGCCGTGAAGCCTGACAGTTCACAGAATGCACAGACTCAAACTCCTCATATGCACCAATAGGTTCCAGTCGTCGAGAAATAAACGAAAAAATTTATTCGAAAAAATGGGATGAGCCAATTTATTGTCTAAATTCTGAAAATCTATTTTATAGGGCAATAATTCTTTTGAATATCCCAATAGCCATTTTTGTTTTCAAGCAAAACTTCAGTGTAGATCAAATACTGGCAACACTAGGTCTCTTCAATGAGTAAGTTGCCAATTCAATTCATTAATGAAAAGGAAGGTTCTCATTTACTTATTTATTTAGAGAGCAGACCATGCTATGTCATCCAAACTTGATTTATACTCTTGGGCTCAAGCTATCCTCTCATACTTGGGCTTCCGAGAAGCTGGGTCTACAGGCATGTTAAAAGTCTGGATTCAAGAGAACTCAGAATTTTAAAAGAGGAGAGACTTCCCCACTCAGTTTAAGGGCATGGAAGCAGATGGAGTAAAGAGGCATGCATCTTAATAGAAACCTTTTTTAAAAATCATGCTTTTGTTTATAAAATCTGTCACTTAATTATCAACTTGAAATTGATGGTAAGATTCTTTCTTTGAGCTATGTTATTGACCTCACTGCAGAAAGACCCTTAATTGAATCAACAATTTATTGACAGCATACAAATCACATTTGGATTGTTTTTTCTATTTGCATTCTAAGATAAATCTTAGATGATGAAACTTTGGTTTTGCAGACAACATTTTTAAACTATAATAAATTGCAAAGGCTATATTCAGGACTAAAAAAAAAGGAACATTTTGGTAATATGAAAACAAAATCCAAAATACATCACATAATTCAACATAATCAACCAATACTGTGAATACTGCATTCCATTTGGAAGTGCTTGGAGCAACACTGTGCCCTCTCCCCTGCCCCTGCCCAAATTAAGGTGTTTTCAGCTGGACCTTGTGGTTAACAGCTTAAGTTAATTCCGCCATGTGTCGGACATACCTAAATGTGTGGACTTTACATTACAAACTCAGCTGCAGTTTAAATTATTGGGTGAACTCTTTTCATAGAGCTCCAACACTTTCAAAATCTACAGCAAAAATAGTAGGCCAGCTGCCCAGCTACAAGGAGCCACCCTCATTAGAAGTCATTTGCATTCCATTAACCACCAAGCAGTGGGTCAGTCCTTGCCTGTCAGACGTTCAACTCATTCTTTTTGTGTTAATTAGCAAAGAAATAAGGAGTTAATGAAGATCTTGTGATCTGTGATGACTCATCTGGTTATTTCAGACGAATCACCACTCTGGACCACTTTAGGGGACCCAGCTCCCTTGCTCAGAGCAGGAGAGGGAGGCGTCTGAGGGGGTTCTCAGGGGCCCTCGGCATGGTGGGCTTTGTTAGCTCAAGATTAGAAGGAGTTAATTGCTTCAAGATTGCTGGGAGATTAGGTTACTGGGTGCGATGTATCTATGTAAGCATATGTCAGCGCTAGTTAAAAGATAGGAGACGCTTATTTTAATAAACTTATGAAAAGAAGAATTAATTTGTCATTACATTGGAAATCTTATTTTATTAACTTAATTTGAAAATGTAAAGCTGTCTGAAACGCCAGTTTTTCACTCACTTTCCTTCTGAATATGTATGAAACACAAATTAGTTGATATGCAACACTGTTCATTCAGAGCTTTCTTCCCCCAGACATCCCCCAGACTGCCCTCCACCCCCAGGCAGTTTGCTGATGGCACCTAGCTCTGGGGCACAGGGCTGGTTATGGTGAACTCTGGGTTCTCTTCTATCACAGGAAGACCAGTGGGCAGTAGACCAGTGGGCAACTCTGCCAAGAGAAAAAAATGATCTACTTCTGGGGACCTGCCTCCTCCCCTTGAATACTATCTATACCGTAGCACCTCCATAGTTGACCCCTTCCCTACAAAGTTGACCTAATTTTCCTAGCCTGGATGTGTATGATGTGTATGTATCAGTACAGCAGGACTAGTTCCTTGTGTTGACTACCTCTGCATGTTGACTAGTTTGACATCCCTTGGGTGGTCAACTTATAGAGGTTCTACTGCAGTGGTTCTCAACCTTCCTAATGCTGCGAGCATTTAATGCAATTTCTGTAGGTCGTGACCCACAGGTTGAGAACCGCTGTTCTACTGTGTTTGGGGCCCACTAAATAGTATGAGAAAGGGGCCCAGGAGCAGCCACAGTGTCCTTCCCTGCACCACACCCATCAAAAGGTGTTTTCTAAATGCCTGGTTTACATTACATGGGTGAGGCAAATGGCCCAGCGAGGCTATTTGAAGACAAAATCCAAATTGTCCTCATCTTCCCTGTACTCAGGAGCAGAACTGTTTATGGAGCACTTACTATGTTCCAGGAATGGTCCTAAATACTTTATTCTTATTAACTCTTTTAATCTTTCCAATAAACACATGGAATAAAGACTATTAATACCTGTTTTTCAGATGAAGAAACTGAGGAACAGGGAGATTTAGTAACTTGCCCAAGGGGACACAGTAAGAAGTGCCAGCTGTCCATTCTAAAGCCTCCCTCCATGCTATGGCCCTAAGTGTTTCTGTGACATGACTGAGGGAGCTTGCTGCATGGCAGTTGGGAGGGGTGGGTGAGGAGGTGGAGACCCAGGTTGCTCATTACCTATCTAGGTCACAGGGGCTGCCCCAGCCATGGGGTAATGTGGGTCCAGTGTTGCTAAAGCTTCTGAGGTTTTGGGTTTATTTGCCTAAAGAGATTTCCTAACTTTTAAATATTTGTTCAAAATGTTCTTCTTTTTTTTTTTAATACTGTGCAGGTCAAACAAAAAAGCATCAGAGGACAACTATTGGTGACCCCTCTGGAAGATGGGGAGTTTTTTAAGATGAATTTTCCTCCCAAAGAGCCTCAAGCATGGGCACTCAATAGTTGAATGGATCAACAAATCTAGTCTTGGCTCCTTGGCCCTGTCAACACATAGAACCACTGATTATAGAGAGTTGGTGACTCCAACTCCCTGTACCAAGAATCCTTTTATCAGATTAGCAGAATGACTCATCTCTGTTCTGACCTTCCTGGGGGAAAGAAGTATATTGGGATTACAGTGATTATAGCTTCACTTTCTGGACAGCCAACTGGGCCCCTTTCTCTGCCTGAGGTTCATATGAATTGGGCTAAAACTAATCTTCAAAATATTTAACTATATAGCCACAGAAGGGCCAAGACCTGGCAGTGGGGCCCCGAACACCCTGCCACAATATGGCAACCTTCCTGCTTGGCGGGTGACCTACCATTCTGTTGTTAAATATTTCACAAAAGGTTTACCTGTTAAGAAAAACAAAAACAAAAACAAAGTTGTATGATGGTGATTCTAGGGCCTTTACCATTATTAGAATGAAAATAACAGTATTAATTCTGAGAACTCTGTTGTAAGATTTATAAGTATTGTTGAATTTTGTAAATACTATAAACTGGGTATTTTTATTTATTATTATTATTATTATTATTATTTTTTGGCCAGGGCTGGGTTTAAACCTGACACCTCTAGCATATGGGGCCGGCACACTACTCTGTTGAGCCACAGGTGCCACCGTATCCTACAGGATTTTTATATTATTATCCTTATCCCATTTTCCAGCTAAGGATCTGGGTTACTTCTCAAGATGACACAGCTAGCGCAAGATGCAATGAAGATAAAAGCCAGTCTTGTCGCCTCCAAAGACTAGGCCAGCCCTATGCAAATTTTCTTGTTAAGGGCCAGATAGTAAATATCATGGGCCATATGGTCTCCATTGCAACTACACAATTCTCCTGTTGTAGTGCAAAATCAGCTAAAACCAGTATGTAAACAAATGGGCCTGGATGTGTCTCAATAAAACTTTATTTAAAGAAACAGGCAGCAGGCTAGATTTGGCCCATAGGCTGCAGCTTGCCAAGTCTTGCACATGGCTGTTATTTCTAAGTGATGGAAGAAATTCCACCTGCTTAGCCCCTCACCTTCTGCTGCTTTCAGCTAACCAAATTAAGGGATCATTCTGGCATAGGTTGAATGTATTAGGAATTTCCAATGCTCCTTTCCAGATTCTTACATTTTCCCATGTGGTTTCACACGAGGTCCTCACTGTCTCTTTTTTAGGAACTCAGGAGGGTGCTGATGCTTTTTCTTGTACTGAGTACACCACAGTGCATGGGCTGTTATGAATCCTCGATATTCAAAGTGTGGATCATGGACCAACATTGGAATCACCAGGGAGCCAGCTAAGGATGCAGGAGGTTGGGCGCCACCCCAGATCTACTGCACCAGTTGCATGTTAACAGGGTTCCAGGTGATACGTATGCACAATAAAGTTTGAGAAGCATTGATTTAAAGGAAACTTAAACACTGAGACCTCCGTGGATCATCTGAATTTGGATTCAGGTGTGATACATGACAAGTGACAGTGAGAACACGTCTAATAATCTACAAGTTACAGAATAGAGAATTCCCTTAACTCCATTAATAAGAGAATGTTTCTTTTAGGTGACAAAAATGACCCCTGAGTCTACATGCTATAGTAACTTTGGTTGTCTTCAGGCAACACATCAAAATGGGACCCTGTCTCTCTGGCTGTGGGGGACCTTTGCTGTGATTGCACTGCTGCCCCAATCGATAAATTGAGCATTGTGCAGCAGCTGGACAGTCCCTGGGGACCTGCTTCACAATGGGGCAAACAACAACCTGGGGGATGCGAAGTGGGGGTGAGGCATCCCTAGCACCTCAGGAGAAGAGAACTAGAGCCTCTTTTTAGAGAGAGATACATCCTTTTTCTGGTCAATTTGTCCCACGAGGATTTTGTGAACCATATGATCTTGACCATATTCTATAAAAACTTGACCATATTCTATAAAACCTGCAAAATCAGTCTGAATGACAGTCCTTGAATGGAGTTGGGGTTAATTTTAGTCCCTGTCTTTCTTCCTTCCTCCCTCCCCCTCTTCCTTCAGTTCTTCCTTCCTTCTAAACCAGGGGTGTCCAACCTACACCTGTGAGCCTCATGCTGATTTTGTGAGGCCTTTTATTTACTTATCTGTGGATGTCACAAAATGTATGCATGGACCGTTTTTTTTTGCTAATCAGCTTTCCCAGTGTTTGTATATTTAATGTGTGGCCCAAGACAACTCCCCTTCTAAAGTGTGGCAGAGAAAAAGAAAAGGTTGGACACCTCTGTTCCCAACAGAAATGGCTTCATGGTTTGAATGCCCACAGCAACTAGCCAGACGCCAGTGTCCAGAGCCACCCTCCTCTTTTCACCAGGGGCTGCTCTAAACTTGTAGTCAAGTCCAAGGGTGGGAGGTAGTTACAGGTAATGGCAATTTGCAGAGGGGATTAAACCAAGAGTGAACTTGGGCTTGGATTAGATGTCACCTCTCTCTGTCCCTGAGTCAGTGTTACTCTGGGCTAAGGCTTTCTCAATTCTTGTGTCTCTGACATTCTATAAGTTAGACAGAAACCGGGCATTTACTAGTGTAAAAATTGCATTTTCTTGTTACTTCATATTGGAAATATATTTACAAATTCCAATTATCTCTTCAGCCTGCAGTCAAAAGGTTAGCGGAAGCAGGGTATAAAAGAGCAAAGTAAGTAGGAAAGAAAAGGAGTGAGGACAGCTGCCCTGCGGGAAGAGGGGGTGTCCCGAGGCTGAGAGGACAGATGCTGCCTCCCCATTTGAGGATGAAACCGCTGCAAAGGGCAAATACGGACACTGTGAACCATCCTTTTCAATTTGTTCTCTTGGAATTAGAGAATAGCTCTCCTTGCAATTAAAGTGTCCCAGTCTCATTTAATCATATTTCCACATAATAACTGACCTTGGACCTGGTTCAGGAGACTCATTGATTGGTGACGGGCTATAAAATAATCATTGAGAGGTTAAGAGGCAGGGGCTGCAAAGAGGGAAGACATTATTCATCACCTGAGGAAAGAGAATTGGCTTTCAGAATATCATTTATTTCCTATTTCTTGACCTTTGTCAAAGAGGCAGAGCCCAAAGGAGGTTATGAAAGGCTGAAAATAAATGATGCATGTATTGATTTGCACACAAGCAACCATGGCTAAAAGGGGAAACAGGTTCTGGCAAGGGGGACATCCCCTCCTCAGACACTCCTTGCCTTAATGTACCATTTTACTAAAGTTCTGGTATCACTGGCACTTGATTTCCAGAGTTCTTGAATTAAATTCTTGGGGGAAATATTGTTATGTTTTCACCTCCTTTTCCTAAACACCAATCATTTAGTCCAAATAAACTATGGATGACCATTATCTGAAGATATGGCTTCTTTCTTCAGAGCACTCATTCATTTATGGAGACCTATTTTCTGCCCCCCAAACATGCAGGGGGCTGGGGATATAATGTTGGCTGAGACCAGCCCTGCCTTTGGGGAAGCCATAGCCCAGGGGGTGAGGAGACAAACACGTAAGCATTGCTTTATTTATTCATTCAATTAGAATGTAGCATGCTTAGTCCAGTGCACCAAGGGGTAGGCTGACTGCCTTTTACAGGTGGCATAGAGAAGGCGAGAAGAAAGGGACTCAGATGTCTTGGAGGAGGTGATATGTTGCAGGAGATGAGGTATCCAGCAGGTGTTCCCGGTAAATGGGAGTTAACCAGACGGGGAGGGCAGGTGGGGAACTCCAGCTAGCAGGACTGGAAGAAACAAAAGCTTACAAGAAAGAACCAGAGGCAAGCGTTCAGGGGACCCCAAACACTTCAGCGTGGCTGAGCTATAAACTACAAAGCCAGGGCTGGCAGGATGGTGCTTGGAGCTAGGGAAGAGTCAGTCCCCAAATGCCTCCTGAGCCTGCAATTTTCAGATATATTATGCTACATCCACCTGGTAGGCCTCCCGACACATATGACTGTGCCTTTATTTCTGTGATTCCGTGGTAAATATTTGTCTCCTCCTTTAAACTGTAAGCTCCACGAACACATAGCCAGCACCTGCTTATGACTATGCACTCAAGGCTTCCCACTCCACACAGAACATATTAAATGCTCAGTAAATGATGCTGATCAAAAGAATGAGACAGTGACCACAAAACAGACAAGAGAAAGGTGGTTGGAGTTAAGCAAAGGAGTCACGTGGTGAGGATCGTTCTTTAATGACCCACTCCGGGAACAGGATGGAGAGGGGAAACACAGGACACAGCAGGGCAGCAGGGGACAGGAACAGCTGCCCAGAGACCTGAGCCAAAATGCTGGAGAGAGATGGCACCACCAGAAATAGCCAGGGTGAGGCAAAGGCAGGGGAAAGAGCTTTCGGAACAGCCCGAATGGTGGTCAAGTGAGTTTTAAAAAGTTTCTTTAATAGTGATGCAATCTATATTGATCAAATTGTTTTTGTCTATAATCCCATTTACATAAAGGCTCTTTACATAGATTTTCTCCAACACGGGTGAGTTTGTCAGGGATGAACCGACTTAGTATACAGACCAGGTGATATACAATCCCCCCTCCCCTGAGCTCTTCAGGTTTCTCAAAAACACCTGCAATTACCTTCCAGATTGCCAACACATAGCCAGCACCTGCTTATAACTATATACACCAACACAGGGCATCTTAGACGACCCATGGAGCTGTATCACACACATCAAGGTGCTGTGGATAAAAACACAACACGGTGTTCAAATATAAACTGAAGACAGATGGTCACAGACATGTTTCCACAGGTGTTGATTCGCCCATATAGGCAATTCCATGTAGCAGCTTCCCGGAGAGGAGATACAGGGTGAGTTTATGTATTTAGTGACGGCAGTGGTTCTCCTAGGCGCCCCGGGGGTGGGGAAGACGGCTGGCTACTGTCATCAGTTTTTACTTTACCACGAATATGATATTTTCAGCTTTCATCATAAAAAGCAATGCTGCTCCTTCAAGCTACATGAATAGAGGGGCTGCATAGAATGTTCTGGGTCCTGAGGTGGGACTGCCGGAAGAACACGTGAGGTCCTTTCCCCAGTACCCATGTTCCTGTCTTCTTGAGCAGGGGTGCAACACCAGCCTCCACAGCCCTTTGGCATGTTTTATTCTTAAGGCTCTTTTCTTTTTAAAATTAAATCATAAGTATGTACATTTATGACGTACAGTGTGCTGACTTGCTATACAATGTGAAATGCTTACATCAAACTGATTAGCACAGCCATAGCCTCATTTACTTATTTGTTGTGGTCAGACATTTATACTCTTCTCTTAATAGATTTGAAATGTACCATTGCATTGGGTACAATAGATGAGGTCCCACCAGATACCCTCCCTTCTCCCCCCCTCTTTCCCTCTCTTCACTCCTTTCTGGACTATCATTGTTTTATCATTTGTATGAATGCATAGATATTATATATCGGTTTCATAATAACATTGAGCACATTGATACCTTTTTTCCATTCTTGAGATACTTTACTAAAAAAAAAAAAATTGCTCATGTGTCAGATGCATTTCCTTAGTCCCAGAACTAGATATAAAGTCATATACAGAGTTTCCTCCCTGAAACGAGATAAAAAGCTCCCTTCCCATGGCAGTGACATGCCAGAAACTCAGAAGGGCCGTCCAGCTTTAAGGGGAAGCTTGTTATGCACGATGACTTCCTGGCCGCGTCATGAAGGGGTAATGCAGACGACACTATCACGGAGGGATGGAGGCCGAAGCCCTGAAATAGCTACAAAACACAGTATTGTGTTTACACACGGTAACCTCATCCCTCAGAGGAGCAGGGAAAAGCAAGGCTTCAGTGTTGCCGCATCGGAGATTTCCTCACTCCCAGTGGCACCCTGGCTTGTGCCAGCCACCAAGAAGCCACAAAAAGGGCAGGAGGGAGGGAAAGACCAGCGAACACACTGTGAAGCAAGCTTCAGTAAAGCCAGACTGTTGACATTTTATGAACTTAATGGCATAAAGGACATGCAGTAAAAATAATTTTCATTCTCTGATTATATATGTCAGATTCCTAAATACCTTGATCATGTTATTTTGCTACAGATATTCTGATGGTGGATCTGGGTATGATTTACATAAATGAGGCATTTGCATAAATTAAATTAACAAATATAAATTCATGCTTATAAAACACTGATACCACTTACTACTCTCATAAAAATAAATTATGAGGGGTGACATATGATAGGCCATGTGGTTTCTGGGCAATCATCATGTGCTCCTGACGCATGCTTGGCATTTCATTACCAGAATAAGGCGGAAACTCCAACTCCGGCATTTCCGAAGGCATGGTTCTCCCAGGGTAGCTACAGAACAGACTTTTGGAAGGAGATGATGCCATATTGCTGGAGCCAGATTGCTGGAGTTCACAGTCCTGACTCTGTCATTAAGTGGATGTGCAGTTAGGGCAGATCAGTTCATCCGGGCCTCAACTTCCTGATCTGTAAAGTGGGAGAGTGAGAGCGCCTCCCTCAAAATGTCATGTCAGGATGACATGAGTTTGGGTCATGATAGAATTGGTGCCTGAATATTGGAAAGTGGGCAATAAATATTAGCTCTATTGGTATCATTGTCCTGCTGTCATATCTATAGACAGGTTGGAAAAATCATTTCCCGAGGCCACATAGCTTCCTACTTTCCATCCCTGGATCAATGATGCTCAAACCGGTCTTTGAAGCCTTGGGATGAAGGAAGAAAAATTTCCAGCAATCCTGCTCTTCCCTGATATTTAAATCATAGCCCGAATTGAGCTGCAGGGGTGATATCCCAGGTGGGTTCTGCGATGGAGGTGCAGATCCGTACCAGATCGAAGACAGGGCCCCCAAACGGTCGGCATTGCATCAGAGGCCCCAGTGGACTGATGTGACTGGCAGAGTATGTGGAGACCACTGCTAGTAGGTTAGTGGTGGTCCCAGTTGAAATCAGATGAGGGATGGGATGAGAGGAGGCAGGAGAGCTTCCTGCTCAGTCCAGTTCACGATGGTTACTGCATTCAGCCAGCGGCTGCTGATGAAGTTTGCATATGAGGCTGGTATGGAACCCCATGAGAGTTTGCTACAAACACAGATTCACCAATAAATTTCTATTGCCTTCCTTGTTCGTACCTATGGGAATGATTTTTCCTTTGAAGGGAATTATTTTATTTTTCTTTTCTAAATTAACCTAACTTTATTAAAAAAATTTTTTTTTTTACTGATTCTCAGGGATCGAATTACTCAGACCCTTTATTGCCTTTTGGGTCACTGGAGGAAATAGTCTCTAGACTTTTCCTATTGAGCTTAGACCAATCTAAATATACACCTCTGTTCATTAGCTGTTCTTCAAATCAAAAAGCACCTTCAGAGGTTCATAAACAAACCTCTACTCTCGCTCTTGGAGTTTTGTCCCCATTTGAGAAGACCAGTCCCCACAGTGCCCTTGTTGGTCATTAGGGCAGGGCTTCGGGCAGCTCTCCGAGGATGGGGTCTCAGGGCACCGAAAGGCCCTCTCGGCCCTGGAACAATCACATGTGCTTTGCAATTTTGCCTCACACTGGGCCTGGTTGGACTATCCGGGAGGGCAGTGTGTATGCTTCTGGGGTCAGAACAGTAATGACCATAATAGCAGCTATCAGTAACCCAGCCCTTTCTGCAGGTCAGAACATGTGCTTTTCATATGCCGACTGAACCCCTCTGGAATGTAGCTTTGCAAATTGTGCATTAGTAGAGGTGGGACGCTGGCATGTAAAGCTAAAGTCCTATTTCTAGTATTGCAACATTTGCATAGATAGTAAAGGCTAACTCAACTCATGGGCCACTGACACATGTCCAGACTGGATCTTAGTGTCTAGAAGGGGAACCACACAATGTCCCATTTCCTCCAAGGGCCCCTTGATACCCTGAAGTCCTGTTGGACGCCTGTAATCTCCATTAGAGACTCTTTCATGGCTCTCTTGTCCAAGAACTATGGCTCTGGGCCTTGGCTCTCACATCTGCAGGACAAAAAAATTGAGATTCCTACCCAGAATCTTCAGGGGTTATTACAGAGATCAACAGTGCTCATGAATGTGAGAAGCACCAGCTCAGCATTAGTTTTTATCAGTATCTTCCCACTGGGATGATAACCTCTAAGGCTTATATCTGAATAACTATTCAAGGGAAATTTATATATTAGAAGAAAATAAGCCATTATTGAGGCTACTGCTTGAATTCTAATTCTGGATTTCCAGGCTTAATCTTTCTCTTAAGCTCCAGTCTCAAATATCCACCTGCAGTCTGAAATGGCCCCAAATGAAATGAACAACATTTCGATGAAGACAGGTTGAAGGAACACAAGGAGAAGTGGTCCCAGTTGTCAAGCCCAGGGTCAGCATGTGACAGCTCCCTCTTTCCCCTTGGCTAGTGCAGGACTGAGCCCAGGGGGCTTCTCTGAAAATGTTAACCTCTTGCTGACACCGCATGCAGACCCTAGCCTAGTGAGAAGTTCTAGATGATTCCAAAAGAGGTGCTAAGCTCTCACTGGAGCAGCACTTATGAGTTGAGCACCAACCACTGTATCCGCTCTCTAGGGCTACTTGAGTCCACTGAGTCACGTCTGAGAGTGGACCCGAGCTTCTGGATTCAGTAAGTTTCTTACATGATTCTTTTTATCCTAAAAGTAGAGAACCACAGTATTAGTGTTACCACTCTCTGCTCTTCCGCACTGTTTCATAATAAAAAGCAGTGACATTTTAATAATTTAAGCATTTAAGAGAGAAGACAATTGGCCTGTAACTCATTTTTGCAATCTGCACTACAAATTGTGGGACTTGAAGGCATTAGGAAATCTAAGGGCTGTGAGGAAGGATGCCCATTATTAAAAGCAAAATCTTCATATCATCATAATTTTATTGCATTTGCTTCTTTTAAAATTATTATTGTTATTTGTTGTTGTTGTTGCAGTTGTCATTGTTGTTTAGCAGGCCTGGGCTGGGTTCGAACCCCGCTGTCTTGGTGTACGTGGCCGAGCCACCTAACCACCGAGCCCTTTTAAAATTCTTTTTAAGGACTTTTTCTTAAACGAGCCCACAATGTTTACCTTCATTCATGCAGTATTCATTCATTCACTCCTCACTTTTGTGCATCAGATGCTAATGAAATAGGTGAGCCACACACAATCCCTGTCTTAAAAAGAAAAAGTATTTTATCTGCTAGAGAAAAAAGATGACTAAGTCAAGAAAGGCAATGCAGTATTCCCACTACTGTCTCAGATATTTCCCTGTGAATATCCTGCTCTTTAGCCAAACTGCTCCAGTTTTAATGTGGAACGGTGGGACAGGACTGACTTAGCAATAATGGCTTGAAATAGATTCCTTCAATTTATCTGATTCGACATCATGCTACAAATAGGGTCTGTATCCTATCCACCTTATCCAAATAGTGGAGCTGAGTCATTCACTATAGGGTAGGCCAACCTTTCTGGCTCCGGACATGCCACACGCAGGCCCCGTTTGGGGAATTAAGACAGCCAGGGGGGTTGCAGAGGGGGTGTTGAGCATATGGCTGGGTTGCGAGTGGGAGAGGAGACCCTTGAAGAATGGAGAGAGTAGAATGGGGAGGGAGGAGAAAGGTCATGGAAAACAGTGAAATACAACAGCAGAAATAAAGTGGGGGAGATAAAGAAAGACATGGGAAATGGTTCCTACGGGGGGACCAGGCAGTGACACCCAGGTGGGGGCTTTCGTCCATGGCCACCCCAGCTCTCATTATGGGGTGCTATCAGAGTAGAGTCTGCCCATGACAATGACAGCGGAGCTGAGAAAGCCAGAGTGAGCCAACGCTGTGCCCCCCCACCCCCGTGACATCCATCAGAAAGGGCTGGCTTTTGAGCACTGAAAGAGGGGGAAAATAAGCAGAAGTAATTTATTCGGGATCTTTGAGAGGATAATAGCCAATTATTTGTTTATAACACTGGTTAAATTTTCATTAGGCAGATTAATGGAATATCATGTACTGTCAACATTGGACTGAGGGGTGGTCCGTAAGAGATAAACGGGCAAACAGGCTCCGTGTCTCTCTGAGTAAATTAGTTTTTGCTTTCCTGTTTTTCATATGAAAATGGGAAAGGTGGGCAAGGTGGTGCATTTTAAAACAGGTCTCGAGATGGGCCAAATTGGTTAAATATGAAAGCAATCCTGGTAATAAATACATTATAATAATTTAGCATCATGGCCATAATTTTGATTTCATGAAAGTCTAGGATAATGTCGATTTTTAACCTGCTCTCTTAATACACACTCTGTCTTCCTGAACTCAAACGTCGCATGCTATGAGGTGAAAACATATTACTTGTGTCGGGGGTGGGGGGGGGACACTGATTTGTCTGTGTGATGCGCTCGGTGTGGCGGCTGGTGAGTGCACCAGGCTTTCTTCTGCTTTGGGGCATTGTCATCCTGGATGGCAGAAGTGACTGTCCCCCCTCCCCCATGCTGTCACCAGGATCAAAATTCCTTGGGTTCGAGAAGCAGGGGGAGTTGCTCAACACTCTGGAAGTAGACTGGAAGACTCATGATCAAAGATTCATTTGATGCTGAGTCTCTGGGTAGGGTTGAGGCCCTAAATGGGCTGAAAATGGGCTGGGTTCTGAATCTTCACACCATTCCGCGTAGGAATCGGTGGATGAAACTTTAGAGTCAAAAGTCTCCTTCTCTACTGCGGAGGTGGGGAAGGTGGCAGCTGAGGGAGACTGTTCCCCTCCCCTTCCTTCCCTCCTTGCTCTCTTTTCTCGTGGTCAGTCACCTGGCTGGACAGAGAGCCTATGTGGCTGGGTAATCAGGGGCTTGCAGGGAGAGTTGAGCTTCCCGGCCTCCCTTCTGAGCAATTTCTGTCCTTAGTTATAGATTTCAGGTCAGAGAATAAGGACAGATATTGGGACAGCATAAGGTGCTCAGAGTGGGGAGAAGCGGTGCCCCAACAGCCACGTTTGTCTGTAGGCTGTACAAAGCGGCAAGAGCTATTTTATGGCTGCTGGCCAGGACAATGGCCTTTCAAAGCCTTTAGGGAAAGTCATTTCTTCAATATCCTACATCCGTGCACGTGTTGCAGATGGACCTCCCTGCTGGGGCATCTTGGCCACAGATGCTTCCGCAGTTGGGCAGCTTTGGACAGAAGTGTTAGAGCATTCACCAAGGGTTCAGCTGGAGGGGAAGGTGGGTGTGGGATTGTTTTAAAGTCCCTCAGTACTTTGAACCACCTAGCAAAACTGCCATTAGAAGCGCACCCGTGAGTCTCAGGCTTTCGGGAAGGCCCTTTCAGTTATTTGAAAACTAAAATCCTTTCGGCTGGAGGGTCCCAACAGGTCCACTAGGCAAATGACGAATGCTCCACTAATTCGACTAGTGTGTAAAGGCCATTGCAGGGAAGGACACAGTGCCGGCCTTTCCTAATTTGAAATATAAAAGATACTCCCTGGGCTCGTACATCCTTTTAGTAAAGGCAATTCACATTCTTTTGGTGGTTTATCCTACATCTAATGATCAAATCCTAGAGTCAGAACTTCTAATGCAAACCACTTTTCCAGCTGTAACTGGATCTAAGGCAAATGCAACCACCAAGTGGCCCGGGACTCCCTGGCAGTGTTCAATCAGGACATGATATCGCGTATGAAAGTGATATCTTACTATTGATACTTCTCCCAAGAGCAGCGCAAATTAGAGACATACTCTAGGGATTCTGTAGCCTCGCAGACAGTGTGAGAGTATGCCGCCGCTAAAGTGGGAGTTAAATACAGTCCAATGCACATTTCATTGTGGTCATTTAATGGAAACCCTATGAAAGGGTTCTGCTGGGTCCTGGGATAGAAGTCCTACCATTTAGGGAACCACATTAAATGTGGTGCTTAAGAAAATTCAAGGACTGATAATGTGAACGGCATCTGAAAGCAGACTTTGGGTGACGATGGGCTACATGGTCTCAAAGTGAAAACACATGAGCTTCCCCACTGCAGCCACGTAAACGGAACCCTGCTCAAAGCTCATGTGTGCCCACGCTCACATGTGCATACACACACACACACACACATGCACACACACTGTCCAGATTGAAGGGCTTTCAGATGATCTCTCAGGGTGCAGAAGTATGAGCCCTATTAAGGACGGGCTTCAGCTTCCAAGGAGCTCTCAGATACCAACATAATAAATTTCAGGTGAGGATCTTGGCCCACAAATTCAAGCCTATAAAGAAATATGATTTCTGTATGTATGTTTCATATATTTTAAACATCCATTTTCCACATAATTTCTGATTTTAGCATGCCCCCATTTGACCTCTACCCTCCCCCATTCCTATAATTCCAGGATCATATACATGTGGGGCATCTGGTCTACCTATCATCAGTCTACAAAGGTTAAGCTGAGACATCTATTCTTCCCCACTGCCTTCCTGGGGTCCAAGATACTGAACTTGAGACATAAGAAATTTTACCAGCTTATCTTTGGCTCTCTTTGCCTAGAGACACCCAATGGCCATTTCCCTCCTGAGTCTTCTTGTCCTCCAAGAGGCACACTCAGGAGGCGGGGCCTTATTCCTGCTGCCACAGAAAGAAGCCCTGTCCGTTACTTTAACTCTTTAAACCTCAATTTCCCCATCTGTACAATGGGAAGAACAATGGCTATCGTAAGTACTCAATAAATATTAGAATTCTAAGAAGCCTTATTAACAGATAAATTCAATTGGCCATAAATAAAAGCAAAACCACCCAGCCTTGCTGGCCTATTAATGGTATGGAGTCGTATCCTTTTATATTCAATTAGTTCACTGGTATTTCTGGAAATAATAACACCTGCTCACTAAAAATTCCTGGACGGCAGAGTGCGGTGGCTCACACCTGTAATCTGAGCACTCTGGGAGGCCAAGGCAGGTAGATCTCCTGAGCTCAGAAGCTAGAGACCTGAGTAAGAGCAAGACCAAGTCTCTACTAAAAATAGAAAAACTAACGAGACATGGTGGCAGGCACCTCTAGTCCCAGCTACTCTGGAGACTGAGGCAGGAGAACTGCTCAAACCCAGGAGTTTGAAGCTAATGTGAGCTATGACACCATAGGACTTTTGAGTAAGTGTCCAGCCCATTTGACCCTATAATTCCTTTACTTGGTATATACCCAGAGGACCAAACATCACATTACAACAAAGATATCTGTACCAGATTATTTATTGCAGCCCAATTCATAATTGCTAAGTCATGGAAGAAGCCCAAGTGCCCATCGATCCACGAATGGATTAATAAATTGTGGTACTTGTGTACCATGGAATATTATGCAGCCTTAAAGAAAGATGGTGACTTTACCTC
>CAUYRH010080663.1:0-17255 GCA_963574655.1 Perodicticus potto | reverse complement strand
GATTTTATCAAATGCTTTTTCTGCATCTATTGAGAGGATAATATGATCTTTGTTTTTGCTTCTGTTAATATGGCTATCTATGTTTTTATATTTAAAGCATGTCTCTTATAGACATCATATAGGCAGGTCGTATTTTTGGTATGTTTCATTTAAGTTTACAACTTCACCATTTGTTTTTTGTTTATTCCATCTGTTTTTTGTTCTTATCTACTTTTGAGTCAATTGAATATTTATTAGAATTCCAATCTAATTTATGCCTGTATTAATTTTTAAATCAGAAAAGTAATTTCAAGAAAATTTCATCAGTTTGGCCAGCAGTTATGCTTATTTTAATTTTTTCCGGCAGGATTATGAAAGCCCTTGCAAATGCTGACGTGCCTGTCCCTAATGTTCTTGACCTCTGTGAAGATTCAAGGTAAAGCTCAGATGTACTTTTTACCATTGCATATTTAAGCTACAGGTGTAAAAAGCCTGTATACTAACTCAAATTCCAGATTGTTTTTTTCATTTTTTTTGAGACAGAGCCTCAAGCTGTTACCCTGGATAGAATGCCATGACATCACAGCTCACGGCAACCTCCAATTCCTGGGCTCAAGAGAGTCTCCTGCCTCGGCCTCCCAAGTAGCTGGGACTACAGGCGCCCACCACAACGCCCGGCCATTTTTTGGTTGTAGCCGTCATTGTTGTTTGGCAGGCTGGGCTGAATTCGAACCCACCAGCTCAGGTATACGTGGCTGGTGCCTTAGCTGGTTGAGCCACAGGCGCCGAGCCTCAAATTTCAGATTGTTAAAGACAAATAAAATTTGAGTAGGAGAGAAAAGAGACATTATAGCAACCTCCCCCAGAAGTTCTCAGCTCTTTAAGTTATCCTAAAAGATCAACATATGCTGGCTTTTATGGGAATTGGTAGACAACATCTTTTTTGACATTCAAAAAATATATTTTCATAAAATTCTAAGGGTCCAAAGCTTGTGGCCCGTTCTTTTTCTCTGATTTGATAGAACAGTTGGTTCTAATAAGGCACCATGTACTAAGGAGGAGCGTGTACTGAACACTTGAGACATGAAGACTGACACCGCATTGTACAGTATTCACTGCTCACTGCCATCCTGTGTGTATCAGGCAGCATTTAACCTCAAAGGAAAAAAACATGAGGAGACTCACATCTGTAGTCCCAGCATGCTATATGGGAAGACAATAGTGGATTCTTAAGGACCAATAAAAGTTGTAGAAATAATGCAGGGCTACTGGCAGTCACCTTCTGGAATAGGTATTGTTTATCAAAGATTGAATAACAAAGTCTTTTTTTAAAAGGTGAAAGAAGCTCAGCGCCTGTGGCTCAATGGGCTAAGACTCCAGCCACGTACACCTGAGCTGGCAGGTTCGAATGCAGCCTGGGCCCCCCAAACAACAATGGTGGCTGCAACCAAAAAATGGCCAGGTGTTGTGGCGGGCGCCTGTGGTCCCAGCTAATTGGGAGGCAGAGGCAAGAGACTCACTCGAGCCTAGGAATTGGAGGTTGCTGTGACCCAGGGCGACAGCTTGAGGCTCTGTATCAAAAAAAAAAAAAAAAAAAAAAAGAAGATGAAAGAGATACCTGTAGAGCATGCTCTTGAGGCTGATTCTCATTTATAACCTGGTATTGTAATTTTTTGACTGTTTTATTCAGGATACATCAAGATTCCCCAGTTTGAACTAATAAAATTTAATATTTAAAAAAAGTATATGTATATATATATTTTTTTCAGCTGGTCACGGTGGCTCATGCCTGTAATCCCAGCACTTTGAGAGGCTGAGGTGGGAGGATTGCTTAAGCCCAGGAGTTCAAGGCTTGTCTAAATGAGAGTGAATCCATGACTCATGAAGAAAATGGAAAAACCCAGCCAGGTGCTGCAGGGAGCACCTGTAATCCCAGTGGCTTCAGAGGCTGAGGCAGCAGGATGCCCATAGCCTGAGTCTGAAGTTGCAGTGAGCTACAGTGCCATTGCACTCTGCTCAGGGAATAGGGTAGAACTCTGTCTTGGCAAAAACAAACAAACACAAAATATATACATGTATTTTTTCATCTAGTTTCACATTGTTTGTTTCTATTAATTTTATTGTGGTCTTTCTAAATTATTTTAAACAGCTTTGTAATAGGTCTTTTTTATCTCTCTCTCTCTCTTGTTTTTTTATTGAGACAAAGTTTCACTTTGTCACCCTCGGTAGAGTGCTATAGTGTCATAGCTCACAGCAACCTCAAACTCTTGGGCTCAAACTATTCTCTTGCCTCATCCTCCCTAGTAACTGGGACTACAGGCACCTGCCACAACACTCAGCTATTTTTTTTTTTTTTTTGGTTTGTTTGTTTCTTTAACAGGTGTGGGCCAGTTTGAACCCACCGGCCCTGGAGCATGTGACCAGTGCCCTAACCACTGAGCTATGGATAGTGCCCCAGGTCTTTTCTTTTTTTGCTCAGCTTTTTTTTTTTTTTTTTTTTGTTGAGACAGAGTTTCACTTAATCGCCCTGGGTAGATTACTGTGGCATCACAGCTCACAGCAACCTCCAACTCCTGGGCTTAGGCAATTCTTTAGCCTCAGCCTCCCAAACAGCTGGGTCTATAGGTGCACGCCACAACACCCAGCTATTTTTTTTGTTGTTGCAGTTTCGCTGGGGCCGTGTTTGAACCCGCCACCCTCGGTAAATGGGGCCAGCACCTTGCCCACTGAGCCACAGGCACCACCCTCAACTTTTTATAATTAGGAAAATTTTGAAACATCTAGAAAAGTTGAAGGAAGAAAAAAATAGTGTAATGAATACCTATTTATATTTCATCTAGATTAAAACATTATTAACATTTTGCCATATTTAATTTGTGTGTGTATGTGAATGTATGTGTATATGTATAATATATATTTTAGGACTGAATTTTTGAAGTTTCAGACAGCATGCATCTCTTAAGAATAGAAATATTTTCTTCTGTAACCACAGCCCCATTATTACACTTCAGATAATTAACAATAATTTAATAATATTATTTAATAATAGACCATCTTCAAATTTTTCCAGTTGTCCCACGAATGTATTTTATAAGTTTTTGAACTCAGGACAAATATTTATAATGGCTGAATTTTAAAAACAATGTTTTTAGAGTAGTAAACTGACTGCTAGAAATGAGTTAGTGGGTCGCTTTAATACTACCAGGCAATATGGCTCGGAGCCTGTGGCTCACTGGGCTGAGGCGCCAGCCACATACACCTGAGCTGGTAGGTTCAAATCCAGCCCAGGCCCGCCAAACAACAATGACGGCTGTAACCAAAAAATGGCCGGGCATTGTGGTGGGCGCCTGTAGTCCCAGCTACTTGGGAGGTGGAGGCAGGAGACTCGCTTGAGCCCAGGAATTGGAGGTTGCTGTGAGCTGTGATGCCACGGCACTCTATCCAGGGTGACAGCTTGAGGCTCTGTCTAAAAAAAAAAAAAAATACTACCAGGTAATAAATGTTATATAATTCATAATACCAAAAAATGGCAAAAATAACTTTAGTAATAAGTGGGCTATTTATTGCAGTGTATGGTGGTTCATGCCTATTAATCCTAGCACTTTATGAGGCTGAAGTGGGTGGATTGCTTGAGCTCAGGAGTTCAAGACAAGCCTGAACAAGAGTGAAACTCTGTCTTTACTAAAAATAGAAAAACTAGCATGGTGCTAGGTACCTGTAGCCCCAACTACTTGGGAGGCCGAGGCAAGAGGATTGCTCAAGCCCAAGAATCTGAGGTTGCTGTGAGGTATGATGCCACACCACTCTACCTAGGGCACCACTCTACCACACCACTCTTTTTTCTGTCTCAAAAAAAGAAAAAAAAAAGGCCAAGTGTGGTGGCTCATTCCTGTAATGCTAGCACTCTAGAAGGCTGAGGCGAATGGATTGCTTGAGCTCACAAGTTCAAGACCAGCAACAAAACAGCAAAAACAACAATAAGGCTTAAGCAAAAGCAAGACCCCCCCATCTCCACTAAACATGGAAAAACTGAGGTAAGAGGATTGCTTGAGCCTGAGTTGGAGATTGCTGTGAGCTATGATGCCATGGTACTGTACCTAGGGTGACAGCTTGAGACTCTGTCTCAAAAAAGAAACAAAAAGAGTGCTATTTATTGAACCCTTTTGGAACCAGACACCATGCCAGACCTGTGTATGTTTGTTCCCTTAATTCTTACAATCACCCTTTGAAGTAGGTGTGTTTTATAGATTAAAAACAACAACAACAAAGCTTAAAGAAAGAAAATGGTCCTGGAAAAATAAAAACAGAAAACTGTCCCCAAACCCCAAATCTCAGAGAGGTCTGGTAAGTCTCTCAGGGTCACACTGCTAGTAAAGGGCAGAGGTGGAATTTAAACCTGGTTCTGTATGATTCCAAAGCTCTTCTCTCAACCTTGTCACTCTCTACATTATCACACTTCAATCTATTCCAGTGGCTTCTACAAAAGGATCAAAGGAAAGAGAGAAGCATAATGGCACAGAAGTACAGTGGTGTGTGTGTGTGTGTGTGTGGACCAGCTGGGAGAGGAGGTGTTTCTATACCCTGTGCTTATGTGCTAGGGAAAAAGGAAGTGTTCTATACTCCATGTCTGAACTCTGTATCAACTTCCTCTAACCCAGAAAGTTAGAACAAGGCCATGACTCACAACCCTCCACATTAGGAGTTGAGCCCCTAAACACCCTGTCTGTTTTGTCCCTCCCAGTGTCATTGGCACCCCCTTCTATGTGATGGAGTACTGCCCGGGCCTCATCTACAAAGACCCCTCCCTGCCAGGCTTGGAGCCCAGCCGAAGGCAAGCCATATACACTGCCATGAACAGAGTCCTGTGCAAAATCCACAGTGTGGACCTCCAGGCTGCAGGCCTGGAAGACTACGGGAAGCATGGTGAGCAAGAGGCCATGGTGCCCATGCTGGTCATTTTATCACTGGCAGTTCTGTTTTTAGAATTTGAACAGTTTCAGGTATTAGCACACCAGGTGTTCGTTAAATGTAAGGTAGAATTAGCTTCTTCCTTGGAAATCTAGTGTACTTTTAAGGGAAGTGTTGCTTATTTGGACATTTTACCCTTCATTGGACTACTCAGACTACAGAATCTCTCTTCTTCTAGAGCTTACATCCACTGGACTATTTAAATTTTTTGTTTTCTGATTCTATTCAAGGGTATTTAAGATACATTTTCCTCAAATTTTCTTAAATATTCTTTTCAACAGGGATTTTTTTTTTTTTTTAATTGAGATAAAGGTTCACTTTGTCACCCTCGGTAGAGTGCCATGGCGTCACAGCTCACAGCAATCTCAAACTCTTGGGCTTAAGCAATTCTCTTGCCTCAGCCTCCCGAGTAGCTGGGACTACAGGTGCCTGCCACAACGCTCAACTGTTTTTCTTTGTTGTTGTTGCATTTGTCTTTGTTTGTTGTTGTTTTTACAGGCCCGGGCCAGGCCTTGGTATATGCAGTCAGCGCCGTACTCACTAAGCTACGGCCACTGCCCAAAAGGGATTGTTTTTTGTTTTTGTTTTTTATAGAGACAGGGTCTCTCTCTGTCGTGTAGGCTAGAGTACAGTGGTGTCAGCATAGCCCCGAAAGAGCACTGGACTAGAAGTCAGCAGCTCATTTGTCAAGTAACCTTAGGCAGGTCACATACTTTGTCCTAGTTGAGTTTCAAAGCCCTGCCCTGTCTCCTATACAGGGTGAGGTTAGAAGAAATGGCAACTGACCCAGAACTTTGAATGAAGAGAAAGCCTCCAAATGCAATGACAGGAAGCGTGACATCCCTGTGTAGAGAGATAATTATTTAAGGAGGTTCCCATGCACTGTCTTATCCAAGTGGATCCTTTGCCTTTTTGTATTTTTCAAGTGGATTGTTCTGATGGTATTTCCATAGACCTGTTAGCACAAAGAGATAAAGCAGAAATCTGATGTGATTTCCTGTGACCCAGGGCCAACCCTTCAGGCAACAGCTGTATTTTGAGCCTGAGAGCATAAAGGAGCTTTATCCTATTTCCAATTCTAGGATCTCACTATAGGACCAGGAAACCCATGATTTGTCAGGCTGTGTCAAGTCCCCAGCTGCTGGGCTGTGAATTAGCTACATATAAAATAGTTAGGGCCAAGTGCAGTGGCTCACACCTGTAATCATAGCACTGTGGAAGGCCAAGGCTGGTGGATTGCCTGAGCTCACATGTTCGAGAACAGCCTGAGGCTGAGTGAGAACTCATCTCTAAAAATAGCCAGGCGTTGTGTGGCCACTTGTAGTCCCAGCTACTTGGGAGGCTGGTGGTCGCCTGTAGTCCCAGCTACTTGTGAGACTGAGGCACGAGAATTGCTTGAGCCCAAGAGATTGAGGTTGCTGTGAGCTATGATGCCACGGCACTCTACTAAGGGTGAAAAAGTGAGACTCTGTCTCAAAAAAAAAATAGATATGGAGGCTGGGCACAGTGGCTCATGCCTATAATCTTAGCACTCTGGGAAACTGAGGCAGGAGGATCCCTTGAGCCTAGGAGTTCTAGACCAGCCTGAGCAAGAGCAAGACCCCATCTCTATTAAAAATAGAAAAAATTAGCTGAGCGTCAGCAGTGGGTACCTGTAGTCCCAGCTACTCAGAAGGCTGAGGCAGGAGGATTGCTTGAACCCAGGAGTTTGGGGTTGCTGTGATCTAGGCTGATACCACTGCACTGTAGCCTGGATATCTCAAAAAAAAAATAGTAGCAATTAATAACTGTAAATTGACATCCAATAACAGTGACAATAATGGCCACCACCTATTGAGGCCACCATTGTGCCTCTGTGCTGGCACTATGTTTGGCACATTACATATGGATTTCATTTAGTCTTCACAATAACCCTGCAGAAAACAGGTACCATTACCTCATTGTACTAGTGAAACCAATTGAAGAGCTAGTCTGTGGCCTAGGTTGACTCCAGAATTCATTCTGGTTAATGTTCCTAAATGTAACGTTCAGGTTCTCATCTGTGGCCTCTGTTTATTAGCAAGAAACTGAATGGTAATAGCATTCAGTAGTAGTGTTCCACAGCTCTGTGAGGACCATCTCTAGATGAGGAAACTAAGGCACAAGGAGATTAAATAATCTGCCTTAGATGACACAGCTAGAAAATGGCAGAACTGGGACTCAGATCCTAGCAGTTTGACTGCGGAGGTCATGCTCATGGCCAAACACTATTGTTTAGACCAAAAGGGATTTACTATTCCATGGTATAAAGAAAGATGGTGACTTTTCCTCTTTCATATTGACATGGATGGGGCTGGAACATGTTCTCCTTAGCAAAGTATCTCTAGTATGGAAGAAAAAGTATCCAATGTATACACCCCTAATATGAAGCAAATTTATATCTTTCAAGCGAAGGCTACAATCCACTGTTATTGATTTTGAATTTAAATCCATTATGATCTATCTAAATAGCAATTTTGTATAACTTGAATTATTTTGTATTTCCTAGGATCTATCTTAAAAGGTGTTTGAATAAATGTTCTCTGTACACTTGAAAAGCACCCTCATTCTGCTGTTGACTGGAATGCTTTATAAGTGCCAATTTGGTTAATTTGCTTCACTCTCTACATACTTGGGTTGATTTTGATGAGAAATAAGACTCTCCTTATATTTGTTTTTTGGTATGTAACTTTTAAAATTTTATTTTCATGACTGAGTTTGAGCAATTTTATTGTCATGAACCTCGTTTTTTCTTCTTTTTTGTGTGGTGTTTATTGAGTCTCTAGTCCTGTGGGTTTATGGCTTTCGTCAAATTCAGAGAATTTTTAGCCATTATTTCTTCAAATAATTTTTCTGTGACCCCTATCTGTCCCTCAAGGACTCCAATTGTGCATAAATTTGTCTTCAAAATGTGTTCCACTGTTCAATCTTTCTCTATTTATTTATTTATTTATTTTTTATTATTAAATCATAGCTGTGTACATTAGTGAAATCAAGGGATACAATGTGCTGGTTTCACGTACAATCTGAAATATTTTCATCCAACTGTTTAACATAGCCTTCATGGCATTTTCTTAGTTATTGTATGAAGACATTTGTATTCTGCATTTAGTAAGTTTTGTCTGTACCCTTCTAAGATGTACCGTAGGTGTGGCCCCACCTCTAATCATTTTTTAAATCATATTTTCTCTTCTGTTTAGTTTCAAATAGTTTCTATTGCTATGACTTCAAGTTCATCTATCTTTTTTTCTGTAATATTTGATCTGCTATTTATCCAATCCAATGTATTTTAATCTCAAACACTGTAATTTTATATCTAGAAGTTTTATTTCAGCATACTTTTTATCATCCATGTCTCTACTTCACTTTTTAAACATATGGAAGAAAGGGGCGATGCCTGTGGCTCATTGAGTAGGGCACTGGCCCATATACAGACTGTGGCAGGTTCAAACCCGGCCTCGGCCAAACTGCAAAACAGAAAAATAGCTGGGCATTGTGGTGGGTGCCTGTAGTCCCAGTTACTTGGGAGGCTGAGGCAAGAGAATCGCCTAAGCCCAGGAGCTGGAGGTTGCTGTGAGCTGTGTGACATCACGGCACTCTCCTGAGGGCAATAAAGTGAGACTCTGTCTCTACAAAACAAACAAACAACAACAAGAAGAAAAAATATGGAAGAAAGTTATAAGTATATTGATGTTATTTTCTATTATTCTATCTCTATTCATATATTCATTCTAAGTTGATTTTGATTTATGAATTTTCTTCAACATAAGTGTTCATATTGCCCTGCTTTGTTTTACAATTTTATACTTGATACCTGGCATTGTGAATTTCATCTTTGTGATTGTGCTATATTTATGTTTTAATAAATATTATTAAGTTTTTATCTGAATTCAATGAAGTTACCTGGATACAACATGATATTTTTATATATCGCTATTAGGATTTGTTAGCAGGAACTAGAATTATATTTAGTCTGTGGCTGATTATTCTCCACCACTGGGGCAAGATTCTTCTGTGTAAACAACATAATGCACTGTGAATTATGAGGTTTTTGAATATGCTAATTGAAACCGGCCCTATTTCTGGCCCTATGTGACCATCAGCTAATGCTTCTGTTTCTGATTTTATTGCTAGACTTGGGCTAGTTTTCTTATATGTGTGCACTTATTAGTAATTTTCTGTATGCTCAATGGAAATCCCTGCAGATCTCCTGAACCCACTCTCTGTGCAGCTCTCTCTTCTTGGTTACTCTACTCTGTGAATGGTAGCTGCCTTGGTTTTACCAGACCTTCAACACAATCTACCAAGCTTCATAATTAAAACATGTCTTCTGAGTTTCTCCTCCCTGAAATTCAGGCTGTAAATCCTCAGAAATAGAATAAGTGTAGAGCTCATTGCTTTGTTTACTCCTCATATCACAGGTATCCTACCCTTCATTGTTTGATGTCCAATGTCTTGAAAACATTTTTTTCATATATGATTCTGATTTTTGATTCATTCAGAGGAAAGGGTAAATCTAGGCCCAAGTTTTCCATCTTTTTATAAACAGAAAACTCATATTCTTGAAGTTGATGATAAACTTTGTCTAAAAATAATACAAACTCCAGAAGGAATTATGTTTTAGGTACCCCACATGCTTGATATCATTAAATACTCACACTGACTCCACACAGTAGACAGTATTGTCATTTCTACTTTTCAGATCAGGTGGCTGAAATTCATGGAGGGTAAATAACTTAATCAATGTCAAACACCTGGTGAGTAGAAACAGTTTGACCTAAGACTTAATTCAAATCTCTCTGATTTTAAAGCCCTTGATCTTAAAAATACTGCTATCCTTTCATGGATCTTTATCTATATATAATTTTTGTGTACTTACTGGTGACAAACAATGCGACATTTAGAAGTATGATTAACTTATCTTATTTTGAAATCTAAATGTACTTATTAGGCCAAAGTTATCATACTAGAGATATTATGTGTTTTGGGTTTAGATAAAAAAATCTAAATGTCATCTTGTCAGGCCCAAATGCCAACAGTTGTGTGTGCAGCTTCCAACAACACAACATTTGAAAACTTGTTTTCCTTTAATTGCAAAAGATATAAGATCTGTGGGAGTAACAGAATGCTTAATCTTGAGTGGTGCCAAATGCAGGTAACATAGCTTAGCAAAACAAGTGCCATTTGAAAGCTGTACCTAGGGCTTAGCAAGAGGAAACATGTCATTTTACTTACAACAAGGGACACAGAATCACTGTAAAATGCTATTCCTCAAAATAAAGAGGTTTGGATGGATCTGGCAACTAAAATCAAACAAGCTGAACAAGTTTCAGCAATGTGGATGGAGTGGTAAATGTGGCCAAGGAATTGGAGAAATAGTTTGCCCAATGACTTAGCAGAGAATGGAAAGTTTACACTGATAAGCAAGATCTAGCAAGCAAGTCGGAAGGGTTTGGGCCCAAGTTTATGTTGGATCAGTCTTTTGTGTCTGAAGACCTCACTAACCATCCAAGAGAAAATAAACACCTCAGGTGTTCCTACTTTTATCATTTTGTGGCTGACAGTGAGTGAAACAGGGAAATGGGAGTATTCTTTTACCCCCTATATGAACCTTAACATTGCTACCAGCATGATCTGTTCTTTTTTTTTTTTTTTGAGACAAAATCTCAAGCTGTCACCCTGGCTAGAGTGCTATGGCATCACAGCTCACAGCAACCTCCAATTCCTGGGCTCAAGCGAGTCTCCTGCCTTCGCCTCCCAAGTAGCTGGGACTACAGGCACCCGCCAGAACGACCGGCCATTTTTTGGTTGTAGCCATCATGGTTGTTTAGCAGGCCTGGGTTGGATTCGAACCCGCCAGCTCAGGTGTATGAACGTGGCTGGTGCCTTAGTTGCTTGAGCCACAGGCGCCGAGCCAGCATAATCTATTCTAAAACATAAATTTAACCATGTAGTTTCCCTGCTTAAAAAGGTTCTCTCTTGCCTCTAATATGACACAGAAGGGCTTCCACAGTCTTGACTCTGCTCTTGTTTCATGTTTTATCATGGACATGTGCCTCAGTCACACTAAGCTTCTGCTTTTCTCTAAACATGCCATGCTGTTAGTTGCCAGCATGCTTTATTTATCTGCTGTCTCTGTGCTTTGAATGTCCTGTCTCCATTTACCTTCCTAGGAAAATCTTCCTCATCTTTCAAATAAAAGCTTAAATGGTTTGTGACTTTCTCAGCGTAAGTCATCACTTCTTCCTTAATTGATCACTGCAGTGCCCAGCTTTACCTCAATTATTGCATTTGTCACAGTGTATCACATGGCCATCTCATCTATTTTACTGTGATCTCCTCAGAGAAAAGACTATATGCCCCTTCATGTTGGATAGCATGGATGATAATAAGTGAGTAAGTAGGTAAGAAGGAAAGAAAGAAGGAAAGGAGGTACAAACAATAGAGTGGGAAAGGATATTCTTGAAAATTAAATAATAATAATATTATGAAATATTTTAGAATGGAGGAACATGCTTGATCATGTGCTGTGATTCTAGGCTAATAATGAAGCCAAGAACTGGAAACATGCTACTTTAAAAGGCCCTTAAAAATCATGTAATTATAGGTTGAGCTTTTTACTTAATGGGTGAGCAACTTATGTCCCACAGAAATTAATAAAAGCACTCAAAATAATACAATGAATTGACATGGAAGTGGAAACAAAAAGTCAGTTCTCTTCGTTCCTAGACAATCATATTTTTTATCATATATTGAGTGGCATACTTGATATGCAAAAGGATACTGTTTATGTAGCTGAGGCTCTGTCCTCAAATGCCTGCAAACGGTTTGTGGTGGACATAAATGAAGAGAGATGCAAAGCACTATGGACTGAGTGAACTGGAGAGTAAACACCCTATGTTTAAAAACCAGCCATCAATTGATGGTTTCCATATGGGAATATTTACCCAGTATTTCTTGATCTTCTGATAATTCATAAGGAGCCAGAAATCCAGATACTCATGGCAACTAATGAAATATTTTATATTCATCTAAATATTGAGCAGGCTACATTTTTGTTCATGAGCAGCCTATACTTCCACTAAGCCTGTGTATAAATATGATTCCACATGAATACTGTTGTCAAGGGGTAATATTATTATATGAAAGTTAAATATTCTAGAAGCTACAGAAGTGCCCCAGGTACCATAGTGGTCCTTTTAATTATTATGATAGCAAATAGTTTTTCTTTCAAAATAGTTCAGTTTCCGTTAATGAACTCTAGTGCATTCAAAATAGGATTATATTTTATGAAAAGAATGATTTGCAAGCAGCTTTTCGGTAACACATCTACCAAGCAAATGGAAATATCTACATTTTCCAATAATAATTTATATTTGGCATTAGACTTGTACAGCAAATCCTAAGTTTGTTTTTCCTTTCTTCCTAGCAATAGTAAAATATTTATATTTCAGCTTTTGTGTTTAACTGTAAAATATCTCATCTCTTTAAAGTGTAAACTGCCCTAATACACATTTTTTTTAAGTGATAACTGGAGGCGTAAAATGTATAAAGTATGTGCAAAATTAATTTTAGTGTAAATAGAACTGAATCACACAGGTCAATGGTTCTCAACGTGTCATCAGGGGATCCTTGGTAGTTTCCAACACCCTTTCAGTAGACTATGAGGTGGAAATTATTTTCATAATTGTACATAGACACGATTTTCCTTTTTCATTATGTTAACAATGCCAATGATGGTGCAAAAGCAATGGTGGGGAAAACTACTGGGGGCTTAGCATGAACCATGGCAACAGCACTGAATTGCATTATCTTTGCATTCTTCACCATTTTACTCTTACAGAAAGTAAACTGCTAATTGCACTTATGTCCTCGATGAAGCACTAAAATTTAGTGCTTTTACTTAATCTCAATGATTGAATATATGTCTTTTTAACCATCTGTATAAGAAAAAGGGAAGTATTTACAAAGCAATTCTGCCAAATAATGAAGTAAAATTTAACTTTGCATTTTCTTTTGATACACAGATAATTAAAATGTTAACATATTCATTATTATTAATAGTGTCTTCTATGGTTGGTGCTCTTTGGGTTTTATTTGCAGAATTCTTCCTTAACCTCAAATATAGCTTTAATCTCCTAGGAATTTATTTTTGTGTTATAGTATAAAGTAAGGCTTTGATTTTATTTCTGAATTTGCATAACTAGTCATTCCAGTACCACATTTGAATAGTCAATTCTGTCCTTACTGATTTGTAGTGTCATTTCTGTCATTTATCAAGTTTCTACATATGGAAAAGTGAACTCTTTTTCAGAGACCCCCATTCTGTTTGTAGCATAATACTAAGTAGCACAGAAGTCCTCAATGAATAATGTTAAACCTAAATCAATAATAAATAATAATCATTTTAATTCTAATAAATTATTCAAAGCTGTGTGAAGACTTGTATGTACTAAGATGTTAGTCATACTATTTTTAATTGTAGAAAATTCTTAAAATTTTTTATAATGAATATATCCGACAATGAAGAATTGGTGAAAAACAGATGCTACATTTAAACCATGAAATTATGTGCCTGGTTTTGAAATCTAACTTGATAGGCACAAACTTACTGAAATGCACATATGTTGACAACTGGGAAAAACACAGGTCACATCCATAAGATCACATTGTATTTGAAAATAGGGTAAGACCATGTATGCAGAAAAAAATATCTGAAACAATGGACTCTAATTTGGAGAGTTAGTTGTGTCAGTGGGATGGAATTGCAGGTAGTATTTATTTTTTTCTTTTATATGATTTATATTTTTCATTATCCTAAATGTTTCAATGTGTAATAATTTCATCTTTCTCAGCTTCCTTATCATAATTCTAAAGTCAAGATTTGGTGAACTCTACTGTGAGAATCTATATTGTAGAAAGAACATTTGTTTTGAGACCATGCAAACTTTACTTCAAAATTTGTTCTCTCACTCTGGGAGGCCAAGGCAGGTGGATTGCCTGAGCTCTCAGGTTCGAGACCAGCCTGAGCCAGAGCCAGACCCTGCTTCTAAAATAGCCAGGCATTGTGACGGGCGCCTGTAATCCCAACTGCTTGGGAGGCCGAGGCAAAAAAATGGCTTGAGCCCAGTTTAAAGGTTGCTGTGAGCTATGATGTTACAGTGCCCTACTGAGGGCAACAAAGTGAGACTCTGTCTCGATAAAACAAAAAAACAAAACATGTTCTCAACATTTTATGGCCATATGCTATCTCTGAACCTTAGTTTCTGCTGATAAAATTAAAGTAATTCATGGAAATGTGGTGAGGAATATGTTATGTAAAGCATATAGCACAATGCTTAGGCCAAGGGTGGGGAACCTGCAGCCTTAAGGCCACAATGCAGCCTTTTGACGGAATCCAAATTTTACAGAACAAATCTTTTCATTTTCATTAATAGATTTTTGTTCATCTTTTGTATTGTTATTTTATTTTTCACATGAATGTATTTAAAATACCAAGGAATAAAATAAGTTTCAATATAATTATCCTCTCAGACTGACTGGCATAATGACAACATCTGTAAGCCATAGGGCTAAATTGACAGCGACTAGGCTGATGAATTAGTTCTAACTTCCCCTGCCTGACTGGCCCTGCTGCTACACAAGGCTGGTTGGTGAGAGTTGATGACACTTGAGTACACCTGTCTGTTGTTGGCTTAAGACAATGGTCCACTTGTTTCTGGTAGAAGTGGAATTTGTGAATGGTTGCACAGCTTGACAATATTGTTTTTAATTCTGTCTGTTTGACTGTCCATGTGTCAAAGAAGACCCCACGGGGGAAAAGGAAGCTATTCAGTGATGTAGAAAGAATGCATTGTGGAAGTTGTAGGATGCTTAGACCCCAGTAATGTTTCAAAGTACAAATAACTGCCTCTTTCAAGAAGAACCATAATTGATGGGCAGCATGAATTAGTCTTCAGCTTAACAAAACAACATCATGATATACTTCGAAGGGAAACTATACAAGGTGTCCATAATAGCCAACTATTTTGAAATGCACATGGACTTTATGGACACCCTGTATATTTTTCAATTACTTTGAATAAGTAACCTGATACTACTGACTCAGTGCAGCTTCAGTAAGACCCAGACTTCATTTGGGTCATAACAGATTTTCTTTGCTACAAATAGTTACTCACTTTGGACACTCTTGTGAACAGAATGCAGGGATAGATATCTTCAACAATTTTCAAGATAAATGGATGAAGGTGAACTGAATTTGATAAAAGTAGTGAATGTATGTACAAATGAGGCACCTTTTATGAGAAGAAAGCATGAAGGTTTATTGCACAGATGAAAAAGTATTAAGTGATCCAGATGTTCTCATTTTTTTTCACTGTATCTTGCATCAGCAAAATCTCTGTATTAAAGCTGCTATTTCAAGTGAAACTTTCCAATATAAGTATTATTAACTGTATTCCTACAAATGC
Source organism: Perodicticus potto (assembly GCA_963574655.1). Classification (NCBI taxonomy): domain Eukaryota; kingdom Metazoa; phylum Chordata; class Mammalia; order Primates; family Lorisidae; genus Perodicticus; species Perodicticus potto. The sequence continues at coordinate 1,821 of CAUYRH010080663.1, read as the reverse complement.
AAAGAATTTGTATTGACAGTTTCGTAACATGCTAAAGTTGAATGATGAGGTATTTGGTGTGGATTTCTTAACTCATTGGCTATTACAGAGATAGGCATTAGTCAATATTTTATTTCTGCAAGAACTGATACTTACATTGTATGTAAAACAGAATCACCAATGTAAATTATTGAAAGAAGATCTCTGTAGGAAAGTAGTATTTCTGTGTGATGTCATGTAAAGTCAAAACAACTTGAATATTTCTTTTCAAGGTAAAAAAAAGTTTATATGTGATATGCGGCAAAAAATAATTCAAGTATTTTGATAAAAGCTATCTTTTTTCAAAACTCTTGAAAATTTGAGGTGGACATTTTCTGCAGTTAACAAAGGTCATTGAAGAGTGGAATGATATATGTGAATCATTCGAACAATATGCAGCAATTATAGACCTTTTAATTGGAGAATACAATGAAAAGTTCACACTGATTTTGAGAATCATAACATCACATTCAAATTAGCATTTCAACCTCACCTACTTGATGTCACCAAGACACCTAAAGAACCACTGATTGAATTTATTCAGCTCTCAGTAGATGACATTTAAAAGTAATTTTTTATGTGAAGAAATATCTTGTTGAAATATGGAAAAATGCAGTAGAATACTCACAACTTTGGCAACATGCCCCCAAAATTCTTTCTTTGTTTGTAACCACTTATTGTTACAAATCGACATTCTTCTGTATAATCCAAATCAAAATACCCTTAAGGTCACAAAGGACTGATACCTATCCAGAGGATCAACTGAGACTGTGGATCTCCATGCTGCAACCAAATATTCAAACTCTTTACAACAAAAAGCAGACACAACAACATCATTAAAGGTCCTCTAACTGTAACAAATAGCTTTCACTATTTGGGATGATTAAGTATCTAGTAGTAAGATTTCACAAAATAATTACATTTTAAGTATATCTATTTGAAATTTCTTGAATGCAGTCTTATTTGATTATAGCTAAATTAATGCTGTCTTCCAACATGAAAGGATTCACCACCTCTGGTCCTAAGCATATTAACAAATAATAGAACATTACAGATATTGCCTTTTATCACATAAAATACACAGATAATACTGTACAATCCACCAAGAGGTGAACATAATGAAAGAAAAATTGTCTCACAGAATAGAAAAAATACTATGGCATAGGAGAGGTCTTGGGTCAGCATTCGATATGATAGAGATAATGTCTTAAATCATCTTTCCAACAAAATTGTTCCTACAGACAGGGAAATTAAATAATAGTCCTGCCAAAGATTTTCTCTTTGGGAGTATATTCCCAGAGCACATGTTGTACAAATGTACCTGTGTTTGTGTTTGTGCTTGTATTCAATTTGGCTTGCTGTTGTTTTGCTCTGCAATAAAACAACAGAGCTCAATACATTTCGATTTGAAGAGAATAGCAACAATTTATGATATTGAATCACTGTGTGAAGTCAAATAACTTTGGGCTAGGTTTCAGGAAATAGGACACTAAAAAGGTCATGTTTTACAGCTAAAATTTACTCTACTGTAATTTTGAATAATAAATCATTGTGGAGCTAAACCAAAAGTTCAAAGTCAGGTTTTTTTATGGTTACCATGGTGAATAGCACATAACTAGAAGATTAATTGTAATCCATTTAAAAATAAAACTATGTTATAGATTGTATAATTATTACTATACATAACATTTCAAATCTTGACTAATACCTAAGGAATACAGTTTGTGTTAATGCATATACATAAACAAAAGATGACAACCAAATTCTTCCTGAGGCTTATATATAAAAAGCTTTGAAAGAAAT